>VZTN01013011.1:37126-66832 GCA_013400515.1 Erpornis zantholeuca | reverse complement strand
TTCCTACTATCAAACTTTTATAAAAAGTTATTATATGCTGAAGAGTCTTATTCAATTTGCAGAGTGTCTGAATTCCACCAAAGATCACAAGTTAATGAGAGCTTTCTCTTGGCAAGCCCCGACAGTTAGTCATCCTGCCTGCCTTATTTAAACTCCTTGCATCACCTTTTAAGGTGTGTCCTTTTCTCTCTAACTAGAAACAGGAACATGGACGAAATTCAAGCCAACTGAATTATGCTTTCCAAGACAGAAATATGAGTTTACAGCCACAGATTTTGAAAAATATTTATTTACATGACATACAGATGCAACATATTTCACCAAAGTAAAACTAAGCATTGGTTAATCCTTCTAGCACGACAAGGAAAGGTAGAGAGCCTGATCTTTTCCCTAGACTCGTTTATACTTTTGTCTCTTCTTGTTTTGTGTGCATGAGAGCACAGACAACTCATTTCAGAGAACAAAATGAATAATTGCTTGAGAAATAGTTCAGATAGTTAAGTTCAGATGCAAAGTGAGATCTGAATGTGAGCTATTATCAAAACAAGGTAACAGATGAAATGTTAAGATTCTTGTTTTTCCTCTCTTCTGAGTTGTATGTCCTTGATTGAATTCTTACACTCCTATTCTTCCCAACATTCCTTCATACCTTTTTTAAATGTTAAAGTATTTATATATTTCTTTTTCCTTCAGAAAATTATTAGATCCCTTGGTACTGCTTGGAAAAAACAAACACTGGGTTTTTTTTAACTTTCTGATTACTCTGGGCTTTTTCTTCTATGCTAAAAAAGATTCAGCTGTAGAAAGGGTGCAGGAAGGGAACTGATGCCTGTTTTGGTAGCTAGAAAGTGATAAAGGATCTTCCATCACTTAAAATTTGCATGTATTTGGGATTCGTGTATTTTTCTAAACAGAAACCTAAGGCCTCTTGCGCCCCATCCCCTGCTTTTTCACTTTTTGAAATACTAATGTGTCTTTCAAGGATTGATAGCTTATCTGCAAAGCCAGGTACTTCTGTAGCAGAATGTCTGGTACTTAAATTAAGGTATTTTCTCCTATATTCCTCATATCACACTGACCAATAAAACATAAATGGCCAACGCTCATGATGCCAAGATCACAGCTGTTCAATTTTATTTCATCATCACCTCATGTGGTCTAATAATTTTAACTTGATTGTTTTATATTGGAGCATTCTTTACCAACCAATTTACCAAATCAGGCATAAATACATTTTTCTTTCTTACGGCATTGTATTTTCACACCCCCACAAAATTTACTGTTCCAATCTGGCTTTGTGCTAAGCAGAACAAACTAAAGCCTGAATTTTAGGGTCATGGGGGACCCTAAAATCCTTTAGGAAATATTATGAGTGCCACCTATATACACACAGCTTTTACTGCAAAACCAGAACTTCACATTCAAATTGCTTCAGACATATCTATCTGCAATTTTATCTGGCAATTTTATCAGCAGAAACAGTCCTACACTCAAAGGTGGTATGAAAATGTGTATTTCCTAAAAAGCTTACTTTTTCAGATGTCACTGCTTTAAAAAGTTGAAATTCTTGCTTTTGGAGCTAACTTGCAAAGAAAGAAAGAAAGAAAGAAAGAAAGAGAAAGAAAGAAAAAGAAAGAAAGAATGAGAAAGAAAAGAAAGAAAGAAAGAAAGAAAGAAAGAAAGAAAGAAAGAAAGAAAGAAAGAAAGAAAGAAAGAAAAGTTTCAGTAATATGATTATATAAAATCTACCTTTTCTTAGATAATTTTAGCATGCAAAAATAAAGAGAGCTGAAATTCATACTACTCTGGTTATTTTTTTATGCTGAGGATAATAACAGCATATATATAATTTCACAAATTTGTTCAGCTGTACTGTTTTTTGTAAAATTTTTAAGTGCTTGGTTTAATGTAGATGTGGAAAAGTCTGCAGTTATCTAGTTTTAATTTGTTCTCTGCTTAAAAAAATAACCTCCTCTTTCCCTTGAAGTGAAGAGGTTTTTTCCTTGCCTTTAAATTTGAGGTCGTGGCACTTTAACTAATTTATTTCATTTATGCTACATGTCTTTCTACTCAGAATGAAATGATTATTTTTCCTTTCCTAAACTGCTAGGCTTCTGGGGTCATTTCTGTTCAACTTTAGGAACAGGGAATCCAGTAGGGTTAGGAGGTTCATATTACATGTTTTTTTCTTGTGAAACTTAAGACCTTTTCAAGTCGTAATTGTTCCCCAACCCCTTTTATAGAAAGCATGCTAAATATTTTTTTGTTGGGAGAAAAATCCCCCCAGAAAATAATATAGTATTTACCACACACAGAGCTCCTTAGCTTGTCTGAAACTGGTTGCAAATACCGTCTTGTTCCTGTTTTGGTATTTTAATGTATCAGCCTGGAACTTTCAGACTATTATTTTCAAGATTTCCATTTTTACTTTTTTCCCCCCCCGTTTCCATTATCCTCCCATTGCAAAATAATTTTGCTTTTAAAATACACTTCTGGTAGTACTACAGAAAGATCAGTCATCCAAATCTGGGTTTCTGATTTCTATCACTGTGCAATGCAGTTTTTCCTTAGTACATCTGATGTCCTTTGTCCCTCAGTCTAAGAGGCCTTAGACTTGCGTTGAAGTCCTGTGGAGAGAAAAATTGAAAGTCACATAGGCTAGTTACGAAATCCAAGAAAAAGAGCACATTCTAATTCCAGCAGTTCAAAACTAGAAGTCAGTTTCAGGTGGAATTTTAGCCAGATGGCTACATCTTTTAAATAGGGATTTTGATGTGAAAGTGTAACTGGAAGAAGGTTAGCAACAGAAAAGTTCTGTTTGGCAACTAAGTCAGCTCGACTTACCCATCACAAAGAGTGGAGAGGAACAGGAAGAAGAAAGCTGGCAACCAGGATTCATGCTTCAATAGACCAGTGCTTACAAAAGGAAAGAGAAAATACAGAGATACGCCCTCAGAAAAATGTGATGGTTAGGTAACTCCTAAGTATTCAAGTCTCTGTGCTGCCTGGCTGGAAACAAGAATATAACAATCTTCATGAATATCTTGGCTCCTTCTGCAGGAGATCTGTACACTTCAGTGACCAGCTGTCATCTGAGCAGGCTATATCTAAAAATGTATTTAGAATATTTTCTGCAATATGGATGTCTAGTAAGCAGGGGAAAAAGGGATCTTGAGGGTCCTACTATGACAGCTTCAGAGTTTGGCTTATACTAGATCTTTGAATACCCTGTTAGGTATGAAACTCAATCAGTGTAAATTGTTTTTCTACACAGTGGTTAAGAGAAATGAAAGGTGATAAACACTAGTTACGTGATCATCATTGATGCTCAGCTTGTGAGGAGGCAGTAAGTAATACCTTATGTTAGAATACTCAGATAGTACTCAGACACAGGAAACTACCTAGATAGTGTCCCTGTAAAATAGATGTGACAGGAAATAGAAATTAAGTGCCTAGATATAGAATCAAGTTACAGAACATCTTGGAGTTTCAAAAGATTCCCCATGAAAGAAAAAGTAGCTTCAGTAATCTGAACTTTCCTAGTCTGGATGACTATTCCCTCAACTTGGATTTTCTGAGAGAACAAAAGAATGGGCATTCTTTCCTCTCTTTCAAAATCCTTTTGTCTGTATAGAAGAGTGGATTAATAACACTGCATTTTATTCTTCAGACAAATAAGCCTGGTGCCTGTAGCCCTATGCTTCACGTGCCCCACAGGTTTGTTGTGAGAACAGACTCACAAAGTCTCACCATTGGGATGAAACAGAGTGGGCTGGAGTGTGTCCAAAACAGTAACCAGTGTCCTCTGCTCGCAGCCAGAGGTGAATTAGATGGGTCTCACACAGATTTAGGGGCCCTCTTTAAATACAGTTTGAGGCATCAGTCATAGCACAGGCAAACACCCTGAGGTGCACAAAGTTGGATTGCTTGAACATCATCCTGTAAACCTCTATGACTCACAGTTTATGGAAGCAAATTGCTGTGGTTGCTGTCAGTCCCAGAAAGGCCAGTGACCAAAATAGAAGCTTTCATTTACTCTTTTACCTCAGAGACAGGTAAAAAGGTTGAGGAATGGTTTAGAACAACGGAGTCAAGTTTGAATTTCCTCTGACACGGCTGACTATGGAGTTATTGATTTGGTTCTGTCTGCTGCATTTCATCAGCAATAAATATGTTTAAAAGAAAAAGGTGGAAAAGAAACTGCAATTTTAGTTTGTTTCTTGAATGAATGAACTTCAAAAATATTTTTATTCCTTTCCACCTCTGTACCCTAATTGTTGATCCTGTATGAAAAGAGGCATATTTTCAAAAGAAAAACATTTGCTGTATTAAAAAAGGTAGTTGCATCCCTATCTATTAATCAAAGAAATTTTTTTTCCTTTGTGTTATGAGACAAAGAGGGAACTATGATTTAAAACTCTAACCTAGTATAAGGCAGCAATACATACAGCACTTTGCTTTGGAGCTTTTATCAAACAATAACTTTCTTGCATAACAGTTCTCCTTGATATGCAATAGTCTTATGACTGCTCTGTAATTTCACATGACTCTAGCTGTTCGTCACTGAACATAGGATCAGATTTTTAACTTGTTGAAGAAATAAAACCACAAGAAGAATACCAGCTAATCGGACTGGATGTTTTAAAGTATAGAAAACATTATCAAGTGCTTGTCTTGAAAAATCTCCAAGGTACTTCTTAAAAGAACCTAAATATGAAACTATCATCAAAAAATAAAACTAGATATAAAATTTCAGCATCCGACTCAAAATACATTCGAGGATGAAAACTATTTCAAGTGATGAAAGCCTAGCGAAGAATTAAGCGGTAAAAAGTAATTATGAATATTTATTCAAAATAATCTTATAAAAGTATGCTTTCAAATTTGAGCCATTTGCATGATTTGACAGAGTGCTCCCCAAAATGTTTCGGCATGTCTCTAAGGAGTGATATGATAGAGATTCATGGCTAATCTATGCAGTTGTTTCATCACACATATCAAGTGATTTTTATATCAGATGATGTTGCCCAGACGCTCTTTCCCAAAAAATATTTTCCAGAATGATCTAGGATTAGATCACAGCGCTTATCAATACAACTTATTTTGCTGGCCCAAAGAATACTTATTCTTCTAGAACAGATTTCCAGAATTTATTCATCTTTACTTTTGTGCCAGGTTTTCAAGGAGGATCTTAGCAGCTACCAAGGCTCTGAAGTGAGTGGTTAGAGCTTTTCAGAGGCCCTAAACTAGCAAGGTTTTTCATAATCTGTCTCAAAATCTCACAGTGGGAATACTTTTAAATTCTGTCCTTGTTTATTATTTGAGCTATTTTGAAAATCGGGTTCCATTGTTGTATAATTTGATTAATGACATGTAGATGTTTAACAAGGGCAGAAAAATACTACCACAAGCAAATTTAAAAATCTGTGTAACTTGACACACTTGAGGAATTCCTTTCAAGGGATCTTTCTTTTTAATGTCAAAGTAATTAATAAATCTGAAGGGTTACTCTCGGAGATGAAGTGTGTAAAAGATGAAATGTTCTGCTGCATGGCAAGTGTGCTGGATGGAGCATGCTGGTCTGATGCAAGTGTTCATTATAAGAACACTTACCAGTTCCTGGCCTGAGTGATTCTGAACATTTGTAAAGGATGTAAGTTAATGGTTTTTGAAAGTCTGTTTTATCTAAACACATGGGTCAGAATTTAAGCTCATAGTTCTTTACCAACTTTATTATTTTACACTGAATCTTAGTTTTCACCTCCTGTATCTACATATATTTCAGTATTTTAGTCAATTTTAAGTTTGGGCTCAACAAACAAAATCTTGCCACAGCAGCTTTATTTGTCTACAGTAGGTTGAAATAGCTTCTTTTTTCTTCTGTGACTTAGAGAATATAGTTTTTGATTGCTCTGCCAAATTTCTAGCCACGGTTGTGCAAATTCAATGAGTTCAGGAGCAGTGAATCATCCTACTTAAAATACGTTTGCCTAATCCCTGGTGCACAGTCTTGTAAGAGTATATGACATGACATCTATAAATCTGCTATCAGCTTGATTAGGATTTGCAAACATTGATTGAGAACTACAGGCTTGCATCTTACTTGCTAAATATAGAGAGACTAATGCCTTTACCTTATTCATTGGGAGAAATAAATGGAAGCTCATATCCTTCCTATCGTTTTAAAGAGACATCTCTTGAAATAAAAAGCTAGCAATTACTGGTCAGCTTCCCAAAATCTTCAGAACTGCATGGCTCCTTTCAAGGTGTTTTCAAAACATAGGTGCTGGATTGCATTCTCCTGTTTGCTGTCAGCTTAATCCTGGTGCAGTCAGTTAAATTTCACAACACAGTAAAGTGGAACACAGCTGTATGATTAGGACAAGACTTTCAGACTCAAAACTCAAGTTTAAAAAAAAAAACCCTCAAAATAGCACTCAAATAAACAAAGAGGTTAGGGTGTGTGACAGTGTGAGTAAGCACAGTTTGGATTTTATGTGTTGCAAGGTGCAAACTCTATTGCAAATCGACGCATGTGGAGGTTGTGTTACTGAATTTGGCTACACCATTTGTTGTCCTGACTTGCATGAAAAGTGACCACATTGCAGTTTCTTGAAGCCAAATTTCCTGACTTTGATAGACAGATCATGGAAATAGGTTTGAATACTCTATTTTTCTTTGGGCAAAGATCACTCTGAAATTCGTGAGGAACCGTCACATAAGTGTTCTCCCTGCCTATCTGAGAGTTGGGCTGTAATTAATGTTTACAGAACCCTTGGAAATAAGTGATCAAAGTAATTCAAAACACTATCATTTGTGCTTGAGGTATGTACATGTTTGCACATCTCTCTAACCTGCTCAAGGTTATAGCACAGTCATGATGGTCTGGGATTGTAGGCAAAAGAATACTGCCTTTGGCAGAAAATATAACATGCATTTATCTCACCTTTGCATTGCAACTTCAATCATGCTTGGACTGTTGTCATCTCAAAGATAAAAATGCTGTTCCTTCTCTAGTGGGCATGTTTCACTGAGATTTATTCTTAATGATAAGGTGGGCAACTTAGAAAAGTGGGAATAAAAATCCTTTCTGTTTCCTAGGTTACACACTCAAAGGGCTGGAGAAAAAATAGAGGATACAGAAGTTCCTGCTCTGAGGGAAAGTGCAATTTGCACCATGGCAGAGGAGAACACGGTAGCACTGGGCACATGGAATACATGAGGACAGAAAGACCTTATTAACCATGATTTTTAACAGTAGAATTATATTCAACTTGGCTGTATTTCCAGCAAAATATGTCAGTGGTTTCTGGCTAGACAGGTATTACAAATCAGCCTTATGCTGAATCTACAAATACAGGTACTGTAATTTTACTTAATGTAACAACTTGTTGTTGAAATTGGAGAACACAATTAAAATACTAAAAAACTTTGGTAAATCACTTACATCAAAATCTCTTTTCAGGAATATATTATGTATTTGTTTTGATGCTGAAGAAAAAGTAGACTGAATTATGGAAGAGGCTGCATAAAATAATTAAGTTTTGAAATTTCCTTCTCTCTGCTATTTTTTAGCTAACTAGACACTGGTAAACCTGATGGACTGAGGTGAATAACTAATGTACATGTGTTATAAAATCTTCAAATTGTTTTATTTTGCTTTTGTATAAAATAATGCTCATTTGGAACCCTAATTAAATAAGCAACAAAACAGGTATTCCGCATACTATCACAAGTAATAATTATATTAGAATTTCTAATTGATTTCCTTCTGGAGATCTAGAGTTTTTGTACATTTTTTTAGGAAACAATTTTATGTAGGCTTCATCTTCTTGGAGGTCCACTGTGAAAGGTGAAATGATGTATCCTTTTTCTGCATAGAAAGACCTTCTTAAATGTTTAGTTAACATTCACCTTTTCTTGACTGAAGAGATAGAACCCTGTGAAAATGGCTATGTTTATTATTGCACATGAACCTGAGCTCAAACTCATGACTTTGCTTGATCTAATTAATGTGTTTATACACTTCAAAATCACCTTTCCATTTTTTACAGAAGAAAATAGCTCTTTCCAAACATAAATATCTTTTAAAATATCACCTTGTTGAATACTGTTCTACTTTTCTACTCCCCAAATTTGTAGATTGTCCCCAATGGCTGACTGAAAGAGACTGATCCTTATTTAATGACCAACTCATTCCAATTGCTGAACCAGGAAATGAAGATTGTTTCTGTCCCTAGATAGAAAAGGTGAGACAAGGGAGCAGAGTACAACAGTGCCCAGTACCTCCTCTATCAACCTTTGTACAGGTCCAATCACAGTCAATACCAATTGACAGCAATAAAAACATTGAGGATCATATTAAAGAACTCAGAAATAATCAAGACCTTATACATCACTTTTCTGACTCTGTTTCAGTACCATGATTTTTGGACTGTATGTCTGTGTGGTGAGGTCAGTTTTTCAGACTTTAAATAGTGAGATCACTACTCAAGTGACATCTCTCTTAATTCTGGGAATCATCCAGTTGATATTGTATTATAGGGAAACAAGGATGCCAGGAGACAATATAATTTGCTCTTGTTTTATTTTTTTGCTAATGAAAGAGTGATTTTCCATCTTTAGCTTAGGAGAATTTCTTTTGGAGGAAGAGACAGTCAATTAGTTACATCATCAGTGTGCATAATCAGCACGCTAATGCTTTTAAAGCTTGGAACAGCTAATCTATAGCCCAGAAAAGCACAAAACTCAGTGTGTTGATGTCTATCCTTTGTTTCAGTCATCATTACTCATTACACATGTGGCACAGCCCAACCACCAAAGGCTCTTTAATATCAATAAAACTAGAAGCCTTCTATAAATATTGCATGGAGCTGGATTATATTTGCAGGAAGTACCGAGTCCATATGTTATTTCAATTTGCTTTCATTATGTGAAGTTAGCTCTGGAGGAAGATGCCCTATTCACAGCTCTGGAAGTCTGGTTTACTTCTCAGGACTGATGCTGCAGAGCAAAGTCAGTAATGTTGACTTCCCAAGTGCTTTAGTCCTGGTGTAATCATTTTGTAAGGTGAGAACAAATCCACCAACAATAAAGTTGAGTTAGTGCTAGTGTAGCAGTATATTGATTAAAAAATAAAGCCAACAGTTCTGCTTGAAAAGATGCTGTACCTTGTAGTTGTCACATGTCATACAATGGCATCTTGTGGTAAATTGCACCAGAAGTTGACTGTCCTTTCTTCTGGATATCAGTATCAGACTCTGAGACAGGCTGACCTCAAATATTTTACAGAAACAACACAATTTTATTACTTATTGTAATTTTGTTTTCTTCATGGATACTATGTCTAAAAAATATATCATTTTATTAAAGTGAAAAATAATTCATTATAAAATGGCATTTTAAATAAATAATGAATTTTTGAGAATAGATATTTACAGGTAATAGATATTTTATGAAAAGCAGAAAAGTTGTAGGGCAACCTGGCTGAGAGCTAATTATTACTCTTAATAAAATGGAAAACATTCTCTGGTACATCAATAATTTATCTTAACAGTCTTATACATTTGGAAGTGAACAGAGCTTTTACTGTCTTCCTGAATCACTTGCACGAAGCCACTGAAACAATGTGACCCCTGGCGAGCTCTGACTGTTCCTGCCTAGCCACTCCTGGGTCTTCCTTCCAGGCTGCTCATTTCAGCGCAGCCTGGGACCATCAGTCCCTGACCCAGGACTGCTTTAGGTGGTTGTGGTCTTGGTCCTCTCCCCTGCTGTCCTGGGTAATGGACTGGATTTGCTGCCTGGATGTGGGAACATCCTGTAGGCATCTCTGTCTCCATCCCTGTTTCCAGTCCCCTTTCTTAGATGGACTCTGAACCTGTGTTCCAGCCCTGACTCCATCTCTGTTCTCTGCAAACTAGAGACTGTTGTTGGAAACATTCCTCAGATATTCTCCATGGTGTTTGCAGCCTTGGGTGTACCTGCTGGAACCACTATCAGACATGAAAGAATGAAATACAGTCAAATTGGGAGTGTTGCATTCTGTCAGTGCAGCACATATTCGGATTTGTATTACCTATGTAAAGGTGTCTCCAGTGTCTCTAGCTGAGTCATCACTAAAATAATTTATATGTACAACACTCCATGTAGTTTAGCCAAGTTATGTTAATATACTCTAAATAAAGGACATAAATGGAGAAGGAAAAATAAATTTTCTGTGATTCTATTGTTGCTGTGGGATTTGGGAACTGCTATTTGTATCAGCAAGGCTACTGTGTATGGTTCAAGAATTAAGATACTACACTAAATGAATTCCTTTCCATGTGCTGCATTGTGCCATAAGAAGCAGCCACTGTTTTTGCTGGTACTGGGTATGTCAGAGGAGTGAAATCAATAATCAAGCTGAACAAGAAAGAAGATCTGATTTGCTTTACTTGGGACTGTGATCACACAATTATGACAGCATCACTGGGATTTTAATTTGCGATGGTATAAGAAGGAATAAGACCTATATGATGTTACAAAATTTAGATGTCACAAAATTTAGATGTCACCATGATGCCCCAAATCACTACTAAACTCTGAGTAAAAGGACACTACTTTCACTGAAACATGTCTTTATACCAAACAGGATAAAAGTGAAGTGCACAAAATATAGGATGAGGTAATCAATTTAAAGTCAAGACCTAAGCTTTTCATTATGTTTAGTAGCAGTCATTTTCTATTTTAGGTTTCCCTTAATGTTAGAAGAGACAAAATCAAATAAAATCTCCACAGAGCAGAAACAATTCACCCCTAAAATCTCTGTGAGTCATAAATTCAGAAAGTGCCTAATAAAGGACCTAATTCTTTTACATGTTTGATGATGTGTATCTTAATAATACTTGAATTTTCTAGTTTTTTCCAATGATGCTGCTTAAGGATAAAGCATTGAGAAAGTGATTAAAAACTAGACTAACTTTTTCACCTGCCTATCAGGTTAAGCAGTTTGTGAAGCCTGATATGTGAGAACATATATTTGACAAAAATAATGCACTTTCTTATTCCTTCCGCCCCTGGGATTTTAACAATTGAATTTATCTAAGATTTTGAAATGAGAAAGGGGAAAAATAAAACCCCAAAACCCTTTCAGCTAGTAAGATGTTGAGCTTTTGAAGTTCTATTTTTATTTTTAATTGAATTTTAATTGATTGGTGATTGTGCAATAGAAATAAAATTCTACTCAGTAGAACCACTACAGGAACACATCAGCAAGGCAAATACATCAAAGTAAGGTTTTTGCTGGTGTGTGTCTACAGTGACCTGTGGTATGCTCAACTTGTAATTCATTCTCTGTTTCTTTATCAAGGCTGTCAACAATAGGGACAATTAGAACTAATTTTAATGGTAAATTTGTATGGATGATTGTGCATTATATGTGAATGATGTGCTTAATGGCCCTTGGTTGCTATTGACCTAATATTTTTTATCCCTCAATGCTCTTATTTTTATCTGCCTAACATTGTTTTGGGTGTCATGAACCCACTGAAGCCATTCTGTCTTTCTCTGACACAATCTATGCTAAAATCTTCAGCAAATAATTTCTCTCTCATGTATAATTTTGTAATGAGAACACATCATTAGGAAAGATATCCCACATTGATATTCAAACAAGGAACAATCTCTTGGGTCTATTAGGAAAGTTTTAATGTGGTTTAATGGGAGTATATTTTAATATACTTTATATGTAATAATTTTTATATAATAATACTATGATAGAAGCATATTTAAATATATTTTAAAATAGCCTTATAGAAATAATAGTCTGAAGACCTTATTAAATTGCTCCAGCTTCTTCTTTTGTTTTTTTTTTTTAAGTCCAATATTGCAAGATATAGTCAGAGACTCTGGATCAGACTGCAGTTCTAAAATAACTATCTCTGCCAGCCACAAAAATATGCGAGACCTTAACTGAAGACATTTCAAATCAAAAGATACTGATGTGCAAATGTTTCAGTTTAAGGGTTTTGTTCTCTGCTGCGTGACTTAAAGGAGACTTTGTGTGATGAAATCTAGTGCGGAGGAGAGATCAGTGTCGTTAGACACTATTAATTGTCCTAGAAGTCTCTCTGGGCAAGAGAAAAATGAATGGGTATTTTTCCCCCTTCATTTTCACTACTCCATTATTATCATATACAGTTGTTGTAACTTTCATTAATAGAAAAGGGAAATCAGAAGTCGGGATGGTCTAAAGAGCTGAAACAAAGATACTTGTGTGTAATAAAGTGGATTATGTGTTCAATTATAGTGGCCAATATTGGCCAAACCAAAGTGATATAACAGAAAATCCTTATAAAAGAGACTCAGTGCAAAAAGTGGTGATGCCTAATTCAAAAAAATTCTATTCCAAGCAGTCACTGAGGGATGATATAAAACAAATGAGCAGACATGGTGGGAAAAGGGGAAAGGAAAAGACAAATAAACAATTTTAATATGACCAAAGTTACAGCCATCTAAATTGTAGAATGTCTTTGGTTGGAAGGGACCTTAAGAATTATCTGAAGATCATGAGCCAGGATGCCACCCACTAGATGAGGTTTCTCAGGGCCCCATCCAACCTGGCCTTGAACACTTCCAGGGATGGTGCATCTACAATTTCTCTGGTCAGTTTGTTCCTACACCCCACCATCCTTCTTCACAATGAAGAATTTCATACTAACATCTAATCTAAATCTCTTTTCGTTTAGTTTAAGATTGTTACCCCTTCTCCTATCACTATCTCCCTCCTCTTTTTTAAGCTCCCTTCAAGCACTGAAAGGCTGCTGTAAAGTTCCCTGCAGAGCCTTCTCTTCTCCAGGCTGAGCAACTACAAGTCTCTCAGCCTGTATTTGTATCCCTCTAATCATCTCTGTGGTCTTCTTCTGGACTCACTCCAACAGGTCCATGCCTTTCTTGTGCTGAGGACCCCAGCCATGGATACAGTACTCTGGGTGGGGTCTCACAAGAGCATACATTCCAAATTATTTAGAGTGAATTGTATGATAACAGTTTAAAAACATTTGTATGTAGCATCTTTCTCCCTCTTCTGTAAATAGCCTCAGCAGATCAAAAACACTTCCCTTTCATCCTTGTCATAATTGTAACTTTGTATCTTGTCTTATTAGTGTGTAACTGGGAATTGCAGTACTCTCTTGCACTTATCAAAGTGCAGTCTGTGACTGTGATGCCAGGATGACTTTGTGTCTTTTCTTTTATACCCCTTTTATATACCCTTTTATATAGTTTTCATGTATTTTTAGTGCTTTTAGCCCACATACTTGTAATTCTTTAAGTTTGCTAACTTAGCTGAGACCCACTACCCTGTCAGGCCAGGAGACCAAACATCCTGGAGGCCTCGCAGTCAGGGGTCAGAAAGCCCCAGACAGCAAGGTCCTTTTCTAGAACACATTCTGTAAACTAAGATAGGCCCATCCAGGGGGAGATTCCTTGGATGAGGGATCCATTCACATCTCTCATTAGGGAATTTTTGATAGATGTGCTAATTTTCAAGGCCTATAAATTTTATATGAGATATATTGTATGTGCATATTTCAGTGTGTATTTTGGTGCATTCCACCTGGACGAAGTACTGTACCTAAGGAGCCTTAAAAAAATTCTGAGGTAAAAACCCCTTTTCCCATTAATGCTGTTTGGCTTTTAACTTTAAGACCAAGAAAAGACAACGACTGAACACATATACAAATATTGCTTGCAAAATCTTACATATATTTCTTGCTGTGAACAATAGGAGGTATGCCATTCCATTAATATTTTCTGGAAAGAAAATTTCAAAAAGATACCTTTCACAGGAAGCAAGCATGAGACCTATACAGCTACAGCAAAGATATATTTAAATATCTGACTTCATTATTTTTCATCCCTCACCTAACTTTAATTGCACAGTCTAGCCTGTTGAGAATCAGTGAGCTTCTAGAACAAGATGAAGACATGAATACATATAAGTGTAATATTTAGGGATATATTTACCTTTTAATATAAATAATAGGTACAATTTTCAAGGAGGTGTAGAACTGGGTGTAGACCTTGCAGTTTTGCTGTCTTGAGCTACACAGCGAGCTGCAGATAAATACACACCTACAGATTTGTAGTGCTGTGGAGATGCAGAGAGCAGCCAGGCTTGTGACACACAAAGAGACAATCAAAGTGTGTAGGGGCTGACCCTAGGGCTGACTCCACAGAAAGTTCAACTTCTCTGCAGAGATCTTATTATCTTCATAAGGCCCATTAGCTTAGGAATAACACTGGATAAAAGCCAGTAAAATCCATTTGGATCTGAGCGAATACCTCTGTGAGTTGAACGGAACTCTGGGAAATGCAGTGCCTGAAGAAACTCCCCTTCAGAGAGCCTTTGCCTCAAACAAGATGTCTGGGAGAGGGAAGACCTAGAAGACTGCTGGAACCCTGGAAAAAAATTCTTCTATTTATTTTCATATCTTGCTTTAGACCTAATAAAGCTTCAAGGTCACTCCAGGAATACAAAATGGTTCGGAACTGAGAAAGGATTTAGGCTCAAAGTTGTAATGATGTGTCAGTGTGTTTTTAATATGTGAAATAAACCTTTTAATTTTTCATTCCATCTAACTTCTTTTTGGTTTAACTTATAATTTCTTTCACAGGAAAAATTCACTTTAGTTTGAAGAAGAGAATTTTCTGATAAGAATGCCATAAGCAGGTCCATCCAACAGCCTGCTGGGTGTGTTTAAATTCTAATCAATATGTATACTGAGATACGTGGTTATTTGCAAGCAAGCCAGCTCTGTATGTCTAGGCTGCTATGAAACCTTACAGAAAATTAAACAGAAACTGGGCTCTGAGCCCAGGAAAACCAAACTACCACTGCCAAAAAACAATATACTGAAACATTATACATCTGACACAATACCAATTAGTCCCATTAGCTTCATGTTTGCAAAAATCCCTTCTAAGCAGTGCTATTTTTTATAGCCCCCTCAGCCTGATTCTGCTTGTAACAAGCATGTAATTCTCTACTGTAACTTGTCCTGTGCTGTTTCAGTGCACAGACCTGCAAATACAACACATTACTTTTTCTTATGAAATACACCTAAAATCATGTCTCTGTTTTTGAAAAGAAATGCCCATGATTTAGTCTCTTAGAAGAAAATGAACATACAGCTCAGCCTCTTTTCCCAAAGGCAGGATCCAAAGTGTGTGTTGTCTTTTCATGAGGTGCAAATGACTTCTTAGTTCAATTGTGGGTAAGGCCAGCTGCAGGTACTGCCATGATTGTATAGTAAAGGTCACGTTATAAGTTTTGTTCAATAAATAATTATGCTCCTTTTGCATGGTTTCTTTGAGGCCTTTGATCACAAGAATGAAGCCTGTGGTTCTCTCTATTCATTTGGGCTTTTTTTCTCTCCTGTTTACAAATGACTGACTCACCACTGTGTGATCCTGAGGGGTGCACAATCCAACAATTGAGTGAATCAGCCAAAACAGTCATGTCCTGCTTTAAATGAGCAGACTGTGCATATTCAGAAACACCTCAGCTTCAAAAAGCAAAATGCTTACATTGTTGATTGTTAGAGCCACAGGGAAAGGAATTTGCTTTGTGATGAAACGCTAGTGTCACACACTTCAGCAAGGATTTTTATATTTATCTCCTGTGTTTTCTGCACGCTATTGAGAAGTCTGGAAGGAAGTAGGTATTTTCAGGTGCATTTGAATATATGGAAACGTGGCAAAGTCTGTCAGAGCGTGAAATCAGATTAAATGAAAATACTGATTCATGGTGTGGCAATGGAGGATGCTGGGCTCAGAACAACATTATTTAAACAGTGTTGGTGGTAGACAGGCTGGCAGGCCATGTTTGACATGGTTTGGTTTCACAGGAAAAAACGTAATTTTATTTGTGGCAATGCTGTTCCACTCTTGTTTCATCTCATCTGTACATCAGATTTTGAAACATCAGCACAGCCAAAACACAACAGTGAGTGCATAAACCTGAAATGTCTCAGTCTGGTCTCAGCAGAACATTTCAGATTTAATTGTATATTCTTTTTTCTTTTTGTTTGATTGTAACATTTGCAAGAGTTTCACTTTGAAGTTACATCATTTTTTGGTGGCATAGAATGGAAAGGTCAATCATATATCAGTTGATCACTGATTTATTGGCATCTCAATACAAATAACATTCAAAAAGGATATAAAATTTGATTGAATAGAGACACAACACTGAATGACTATAGCACAGCATAGAAGTAATTTACCTAGCTTCTTGTTAACTTAACCATGTTAACTCAACACAAACTACTATAAAACACTGGTTGTCAGAATATGAAAGAAGTGAAATTTCCTTAAATTGCAGTTTAAAGACATGCACAAACAGGCCCAGCTAAAAAATGTTGGTCTTGAAATCCTTTCCTGAAAATTATATTATGCATAAGAAAATAACCACAAATTTAATTGAAAATGGCCATATATGGTGAAGAAATCAAAATTCTATCCTTTAAAGTAATAAGAGGAAGTTCTACTGCTGCTTATGTATTCTTCTTCAAAGTACATAATCACCCTGGTAAACTGGTGCTTTTGTATATAAGGTTTTAGGAAAAGAGTGGGAGCATAACATCTGAAAATTAATTTCCCAACATTTCTAGTAGGAGTCTATAAAATTGAGTGAGCTAGACTAATAATATAATTATTTAGGAAAAAAACAGGTTAAAAATGTTCATCTGAAGATTCTGGATGAACTGTCTCTAATTAAATCCACTGACCAACACAAAAATGATCGTTCAGCTTTATATAGAGACATTTTAGACACTTTGTTTTGTTTTGCTTTCCTCTGATTCTTCTTTTACAAATAAAAGAATGAAGGATAGTTATTCAGGGAGATACTTGAAAGAGTAGAATAATGAAAAAAAATAGTATTTTTTTCAGTGTCATCTGCATCAAATCAACTTAATGAAGCCATAGGAAATATTCTTAGTAACTTCTAAATTTTTGCCTTCATTGTGCCTGCCAACACTTGGAGACTGTCATTCACCTTCATACAACTTTTCTCCATTACAAGCAAAGCAGCTTTTTTTTTCTCTATTATTTTTCCCTTTAAAAACCAATTAATATGAAGAGTGAGTTTATTTTGTATTTTAAGAGTAAAATTTAATCCAAGCTATAGTTAAGCAGATCCTTCTGCTAATATATTTTTTTGACTGTTCATGAACAGGTGGGGACCTCAGTCAATCAGTACATGCACAAGCAAATCCAGCCTCTGTTAAGAAGAACTTAACAGTCAGAGCTAACAGCAGGCAGACACTGAAGAGTAGCAGGGAAAGAAAGGGCTTGTAGAAGAAGTTGTGAAATGATCTTTGCTAACACAAACACAGCTCTGATTGTTTGGAAATGGGGAAACAAAAGCAGCAGTTCTCATTTGTCTGACATTTCTACAAAAGTCATGATCAAGTCTTTTCTGGAACATATCCAGTCTTGTCTGGTTAAGCTGTCTGTAGGAGCCATGTGATTTTTCTGACTTGCCTACTGAAAGGCTGTTCCTAGCAGCTGTCCTGTGTTGTCCTGTCCTGTGTCTCCCTTGCCAGGATCCCTTCACCTTTGAACTGAGCTGCAGCTCTCAGTCTCTCCTAGTTAAGGCCTGGATCTAGAATTCCTTTGGCCCTTGCCATGCCCACATGTCCCCCACTTCCTCCTGAGGAACAGGATGAGACTGAAGGACCATGTTGCCTCTGTATTAGTGCTGTTTTGCAAGTCGTTTTCTTAAGCAGAATAATTTTGCATTATCTAATTGCAATCAAGCAACCAGTCAGTAATCGGTGCTTCCAAATCTGTTTTATATTCTGTCAAGCAGAGACAACGCTTTAGGATGAGCTGCAAGGTCTTTTTGTCAAGCTAGTAAAGGTTATCTGGGGACATACAGCAGACACTTTCATAGCTTTTAACCATCACTGAATTACTTTGTGAGGCTCTATTTTCTTATTTGGAAATAACAGCAAGACTCACTTTCAGCACAGTACAGCTGGACATATTAAGATAGTAATTAGAGCACCCAGGCTCTAATGCATCTAGAATCATTGCACTGAGAACCCTCACATGTTTTGATTAAACTTGGTTTTATTATTTGCAACTGCTTCCAAGTATCTCCTTTTTATTACTTATTTTTGCTGCTGGTTGCTCAGATACTAGTGTGGTGATGTCTTTCTTTTCTAGCTGCTAGTCACAATTGTAACTAAGGTCCTGAGAAGGATTCACTAGAAAATGTTTCATGAACAGGCATCTTGAAAACAAGAACAGTTCCCATTTCTTTTAATCATATAAATGTACACTCTGGTGTGCTTTTGTGAAACTGTCTTTTTCGGGGATCTTTGACAGCAAATGTGAAATCCATCTCATAAAGTCTACCTTTGGAATCTGTGTTTCTTGTTACTGCATTGAACATTATAGTAATTTGTTGCTAACCCTGAGAAGATTTCTTTAGGCACTTTTGTGCCTCACTAGTTCTTGCAGCCTTAAAGTTGTCAGATTGTTTTCAGTTTAATAATATGCAAACATCACAGCTTTCTTCTTGCACTCCTTTTCATATATCTCAAATTGTTTCTTTAGCCAAAGAAAAACACTTCTATTTTGAGATTTGTTTTCATACTTTGTAACTGTACACTAACACTTCTTCTGCTCTGTTCAGACAGAGACAGAGAGACAGAGAGAGAGGATCCCAGAAGCCGAACAGGCTGAAAGAATTCTCCTCTCCTTTTCATCTCTCTGTTTCATCTAAATAATCTTATTAAAGCCTTCTAATTTCTGATCATCAATCTATAAACTTTGTTTGTTCTTGGAGCAGCCCCTGAGAAGCAGGGCTGTTCCATCAAATCAACAGTAATTCTCAAACCATGGTGGAATTGCTGAAGTTGTTCTTGAAGATCTTTTATCAGGTTATCTCTACCTTTATGTATTTAACTTGTCTTCTGTCATTTTTTGCAGCATTTTCTACAGTGGTGGAAATTGAATGTGGGTAAGTACAATACCGTGGGGTTTCCCTCTCCCCTCCAAAATGACAGCATTTGTCCTTGTTGTTTTATCCCAATGTCAACAGACTTCAATAGGAAAAGTAAGTGTAAATTGCAGCTAAGCAGCCTGGTTCACACTCTGGCCCAGTTTGCTGATCCACGAAAACCTCCTGCATCTTCTGCTCTGTACAAACATTTCTTCCTCTAAATAAGTGTACTCACACTTTGGTGCTTTTGTTCAATCAGGCTGCTTTGGTATTTAAAAAAATCTTTTAGCCCAGTCCAGCGACACATACTCTGTATGATCTTAAAAGATCCACATATTTCTTTTTATTTTTTTTTTAACACTGTAGTTTGGGGTCACCTTTCAGCCTAATCCCTCAGGCACTTCTGGCAGCAACCTGAGTTGCCTAGTCTGGCTGCCTCTGGCCAGTGCACTGCATTCAGTTTGTAAATTTTCTCAGCACTCTTGATAGGGCTATGTCTTTTAAGAGCCATAATTCAGCCACAATTCTGTCACTCTGCTTTGTAACATTTGCCTAGATCGGACTAGTGTCTCTGCAGGTGGTCTGTCTCCAGCTACACTGCATTGAAATGGAAAGGGACTGAAAGCAACTGAGCACACTAATCATTTTTCAGGGGAGCCAGCCAGGCAAAAGTACCCTTTCTAAATAAGTAGAGCTCACTCAAAAAATTCTAGTCACAAAAGCATTGTTTTTCTACATCAAAATTTTTTGCCCTACTGTTTGAGGAACTACAGGTAGCAATCTGTGTGTGTTGCACCCAGTCTCTTCTTGGAGTTCATAAGTAATGATTCAATGAATTTTCACCTCTATCAGGGGAAAAAAATATGGACCAAGTCACTGCCCCATAGTGCAGGCTTTTAATCTTTTTTCACTTAAGCCTGTATGAGTGTCATTAATCTATTACACCTGAACTGTTGTAAATACCTGACTTTATCGTAGTCTGTCACTTAGCAAAAATGAGAAAAAAAGTTATTTTACAACCCTTTGAGGACATAATTTGGAGCACTTTAAAGTGAATTTAAACTCCATAATATAACTTTTTAAGTTAAAAGATTATGGCAGAAAAACCCCCTTTCTTAACCAAAATTTTAGGAAGTGTGGAATCTTAAACATAATGGGTAGAACTTGACTTAGAATAAAAGTGCCCAAGTCTCAAGGAGGAAATGGAATATGCCAATGGAACAATATTACATATAATCCAGAAGTTGAATGGGTAATTCTTCAATAGTTTAATTTCCTCTCTGTTGGTTCTTTTACTTTGTGTTAAAGCACTGCAGAACAAATTATTAGGTTCTTCATATGTATTTGTTACCTTAAACACTGAACTATCAGAAAGCTTCAGAAACATGAACTTTTATAAGAAGCCTCTGCAATAATTTGCCACCTCCATTTTGCACATGGCTTCCTAAAGCTGAGAGGATATTAAAGGATTGGTTCTGTTTTCTAAAAACTTCAGAGGCATTCAGAGAAATCCAAGGATATTCAAGACATCCACATTATGGTAAAAGAACCAAGATATGCCTGTCTGGACTTGTGATTCTTATCTTGGATATTTTAAAGAGCATTAAATATATATAAGAGAAATATATAACAGAAACTTAGTTCCAAAAGTCCTTTAATTTTATCTGCCAACCTGAAAAATACCTATGACACAGTTCAATGGAGCAATTTGAATCATATTGGCCCTTAATTTGTGCTCATCCCAGTTTCTGTTGGTGCATGTTGCAGCTACAATTGCTAAGAGCCATCTTAGTCTCCATCTCCCCACAGATCTGACTGTGGACTCCACCAAAGCAGGCTCCAGCCTTCATGGTGTTTCCTGGCTTGCCCTTGGGCCTGGCTCATGGCTGTGGACCTGCCCAGCTGTGTCCGACCTGGGTTCCCCAGAATCCTTGCTGTGCCCTGACAGATACACAGTAAAACAAAGCATCTGGCCAGCTCCTCTTTGTGTGATAAGATGCTCAAAAACCATTTGTTCTAATGTCAGGGGTTTTTTGTTTGTTTCCTGATTTCACCCAGCTTGACTATTGTTCATCTCAAGACAGTAATTATCTATTTTCTTTCCACATAAATGACATCTAGAAAAATAAGACTACTGCTGTGCACACAGTAAGCATAGACAAATCTGGAACCTTCCATGCATTAAAATAAAGTGCTTTCTGATATGGTTGTGCCTGATCTCATCAGCTGAAACACCAGCCTTTTCACAGGATTATTAGTTCAGGAGTAAATAAATAATGGAGGAGTGTGTGTGTACATAGAAGTGTGATTTAAACATCAATTTCTAATTCTTTAAAAAGGATACTTCGTTTAAGCAAAATATTCTCAGTATGTGTGATTTGAGCACCAGGTTGCCCTATGAGAAGTATGAGCCTGAGGGAAATAGCCTTTTTCAGTCATCTAGTAAAAGACATGATCACTTTTACTTTCCATTTTAAAGGGAATATTTTTGGGCCTAGGGCTGTGAAACCCAGAGATACTTCTCTACAGTTCAAAATAAAATATCTATTTTGCAAAAAGCAGTGCAATGTAAGACATACACATGTCCTTAATGACTCATACTGGCTGTGTGCTCAGTATGCTGCCTTCCTGTAGCTTCCTTTTTCAGTTTTAGTTCCCTCTTTATATAGGGATAGTGGGTACATGGGTATAAGATGGTGTGTAGCCCTGCATTGGAGGCAGGATGCTGAAATGTCAGGTGATATGAAATGATACTGCAGTGCTTTAAGTTCCACCTGTAAATTTAGCTGATGATCGCACACATTTTCCTTTCTGAGACCTAAGCAGGCCTGTCAAGCACCTGAGTGAGCCTCAAATGCTGTACTGGAGCCCAATCATCAGGTAGTATATGTGCCCAAGCAGCTTAATTTAGACTGTACAAGTCATGTGCTCTCAGAAATCCTTATTTCAGCTTGTCTAATTAAAAAATTGAATAATCCTTGAAGAACTATTTCCCCAAACAAACAAATTTTTGTGAAGTCAAATAATTGTTGGAGGAGTACCAGACACTAAAAACACCATCTTAGTCAAGAGGGTGGAGACAATTGCTTCACAGACTTTGTACTTGTGTCTGGCTATTGACAGGAATAGACATGACGCAGTCTGGGACATTTAGTAAGACACAGTTTTGTGCTTTAATTAAAATCTTTACTGAGCAGAGATTTATCCGCTCTATAGCAATGGAGAAAATTTGCACAAATGGCAGTAAAACCATTTGCACTACCCCTGTCAGTGTGAGCTATAGGACGCTCAAGACCCAGGAGGCAAGGACAAAGAGGACTCAGAGGCCACTGCAGGCAGAAGGTGTCCCGTGCTGCATCACGCAGAGCACAGGCTCCTTCAGACACTGAGAACTAAGGAAGGGCGGGGATGAAAGGGTTGCAGTCCATGTACACCCAGCTTGCATGTCATGCTCCCATGTATGCTTGATGCCTGTGTAACTCATTGCAACACTGTAATTAGTTATCTGGCTTTGTTAAAATGTTTGGGGTTTTGGGGTTTTTTGGGGATTTATTGGGTTTTTTTTTTTTAATTCAAGATGTAGCCATTCTGCAGAGGGAGGCGTCATATTTCTCCCACAGGTTTTCCTCCCGTGTTTGATCAGTAATCATTTTGAGGCTCTCATCTCTGTGCTCCCTGGATGTTGTTTCTGCCTTCCTTTTTATTTTTTTTTTATTCTTTCTGTTCATGTTCTCCATGGCACCATTAATATTTTTATTTTAATCCCCAGCAGTTTTTTGTGTTTCTTGCCTGCTTCTGTCGGGTTTCCAGAGCGCAGCCAGAGACACTAACAGCTGAATGACAAATGGCATTCAGGGCAGCATGCATCTTTAGAGAGAGAGTGAGGAGGACTGATAAAGCTTGATACAAAGGGATGTTTCCTTTCACAGAATGGCACAACACAGTGCATGAGGAGAAACATCTCTTCCTGCGAGAGATGTGGGCTTCAAAGTGTTATTTTAATGGTAGCAAGTACACTTGTATAACTAAACCTTAACATTTCCCTTGCAATAGTAACAATTTGCTCCAAAATGTAAAACTGCTCTCGAGCATGCCAGTCTTTTTGTGCTGAAGCTCTTATAAGGGCAAACTGCGGCAGCAATTGCTTTCATGTTAATGACTGCTACAAGGAAGGACTCAATTTTGTGATTTATAAATATCGTTAAAATCTAATATATAAACACGATCCTTTCAAGATATAAAGTAGCCAATCAGACCAAAGCAATTAGAATTTCTATATTTTTATGTTTTTAGTATAAATTCATTATGTCTGTCTGCACATTCTCAATCTCAGGGTTGCCATTTAACTGTATTAATGAGAACATGACACTGAGCCAATCTTAGCAACAGCAGCTGTACCAACAAAATGCCCTCCTGAGGAATATTGATCTCCTTTCTTGGATGTACTTAAACAAAGGCTGGTATTGCAGGCATTTTAACCTCTGTGTGTGCTTTAGTCTTCTGAACATTACTGTATCATTGCCTTTATTTATGAGAGAGAATTATTCTGCACTTTGACAGAGATGCATAGCTTTAATTGCTTATTTGATAGCCAGCAGATGCAGATAAGCAGGGTTTGCCATTTTATAAATTATATGTTTTTCTAAGCAGACTAGTTCAATAATTACATTTTCGACGATAATAAAATATAACATAATATGAAGCAACAGTGGAAAAGAAAGGCGAGCACAGAATACAGATTATTACTGACCTTCTGGTAGTGAAAATGGGTCTTTTCCTCATTAAAAATATGTGGCATTTCAGTAAATGCTTCATAGAGGAGACCAAAATGGCTGATTGGGATTCTCAGTGCTTGCTACAGGAGATAGTCTGTGAATTGTGTCTATGTTTAAAGATTGCTGGAGAGCTAGGCAGATATAGCAGGACAACAATTCTTAATTCATCTCAGAAATGCACTCCATGCATTTATCTCCCTTGCATTTTTAACACTCCTTCCTCTGCTCACAATGTGGCATGTACTGCTCCATTTGATAACAATGAAAATCATTGTTCATGAAAATCAAAAGTGCCCAGATTTTCATCATGAATTAAGTGTCTGCCTGATATATTTCTTCACAGATATTGACAAGTAAGATTTGTCAGTGAATAACTAAATAATGAAAAGCAGTTCTGAAGATATTCTGAAGGGATATAAGCATTTTCAGAGTAGGGGCACTTAGGTGTGCACATACTGATAGTTTTTTACTAAAACTTGAGAAAAAGATGGTGTTTCTTGCTGAAATAAAAGAGGAGCAAAGTAGAAACTCAAAATGTGTAGCAAAGATCAAATTGAGAAGTGTTTACCGAAGCAAATATCTAGGGTGATCATCTTGAGCTAAGTTTCATAATTGTATTGGGGACATTCTTGTTGAATTTCATGTACTGAGTTGCTGTTGTCCAAAAACACCCACTTAGAGCTCTCTGGCAGCAGTTTAAATATATGGTCAGCAGGAACGCCACTGCTAGAGGGAGGGCATGAAGAAAGCTGTGGTATTTGCCAGATGCATTAGACAAGATGGATATGAAGAGGACAAAATGCAGAACAAGTGTCTCATGTTAAATTTACATGTTCAGGATTTCAGCACAGGTAACGCAGATCCACAGGAATGCAGATTCACTCAAGTGATGGAAGATCTCAGTAAGGTTCATGGTTGATGCTGATAATTTGGTATCTTTGCTTTTTATTTTGTTGGAGAATGCTTGTTTCTACCCAAAAGCTATGGTTAATTGTTGGGTAGGAGATTGGGAGTTTTTCCAGATGGCTTCCTGCTGGATTGCATGGAGCCTTTTTGAGGAAGGGACGACTGACTCTCCAAAGGAAGCAAATGTGCATAGCTGAGGGGCACCTTTGCTGAGAGTGAAGTAGGGCAGGGAAAGCATGTGAAAGACAACAATGAACCAGGAGCCTGCAGCAAGGCAGACAGAGGAAGACAGCTGGGAAAAATAAGGAGCAGAAGAAGCTAGGCCCCAGGGATCATGAGATTTTGTCTCCCAAAAGACCCAAGGGGGAATGTTCAAACTTCAGTACTGTGCAAATCTCAGTCTCACCCAAAAAGCAACTGAGTTACTGAGCTAGGATCAGGCCTAGTGCCAAGGATCTCACTACAAGGATGCAGTGGATGGGGGGGACTTGTTTATAAAACAATTTTATTTATAATCTGCATCATTCTCTCCCTAGCTTGCTCTGTTTTAAAAAGTTTATTTTTGTTCATGTTGTGATGCAGCCTGGCTCTAGAGTTTGCATAGCATGGCATGGCTTTGGGGGCACTTGCTCTGAGAAATAGGTGCTGACAGACCCACCTCAGGGTACTGGCAAACTTGGGGTCCCTTCACAACTATGCAATCCTAAGTGACATCCTAGCAGGCTGGCTCCTGCTTCAGAAGGAGCGGAATATAAGATGAGGAAACCAAACATTAATTTTATTAAGGTTCGATGTGCATGCCAATTGTTACTAATTCAGGTATATGATTACTTAGATTTGACATGAAGCATGATGACTTTTTCTTATTCTTCTTCATGTGTCTGACAGTTTCTTCTGTATAACACTCTCAATATCCTATCAGTATATTATAGCTGTACCAATCCTGAACCTCTATCCTATAGAGGTTCAGGATTGAATTTTAAATAGGTGCCTTCTGGGGATTGTTCGAGTCTGGGCCCATGTTTATTTTCTTTAAATATCAGGGCATCTGTTAAAAGCATTGCACATTCATTTAGGAAGAGAAGTTTATTATTCTGCAAATTCAGAAATGGAAGCAAGTATATGATAATTTTACATGCTATTTTATTAATGACTAAAATACTGGCTCTGACACTAGATATTGAATTTTCAAGAGCACGCTTACGTTGCAAGAACCTTTCCAGAAAAAGTACTTGAAATGCTCACCACTGATTCCACATCTTTGGAGTAATCTACAATATAAAGTTGTGGGATGTCTCTTGTATTCCTGCCTGTTTGATCACAGAATAGCTTTTGGAAATTCTTTACAGTTTTTGATGCATGATTTTCAGCAGTTTCCTCAGCTTCAGTTTAGTTATTTGCTCTCTGAGCCATATAAGTTACTAAATGTAGTGCACACATCATTTTCAGTTTTGAGAAGGGTTGGATGAGATGGGTCTATTAAGAAGATAAATAAGATGAACACAGGTAGGAGTAAAAATAACTCTGTGGCTCTGTTACATTTCATCAGTTGGAAGTAAAGTCCTATGAATTATAGAGATGAATTTGCACTAATTTCTGAGACACACTTGCCAGCGCATTTACCCAGATATCTCTGAAATAAACCCCCCAAATTGAACAAAGCCTCCAAATTAAAATAAATTGTCAAAACCCCTTATGAGATCATTTTTACCCCTAGAAATTAATCAGTCAATAAGCTGACCAGTGGATGGGGTTAGCGTGACATAATGACAATGCCCTAGGCCCCTAAATAAATGCAGCGGTTAATGGATGTTGTACTTTCTGATGGAGAAGCTCTGGCCCCATCTCTGCTCGTGTGGCAAACCCAGAGGTAGACCTGATGAATGGCAGTGACATCTGAGACACCTTGAGTGCATCATATCTTGTTAAAACACATATTGCTTGCTGGTTTATCCACACTTATATATTACAAACCAGGACTACTTGGGAAGAACTAAAACTAAACTACATTGTGCTCTCTGCATTAATATTTCCATAAAGTTAAAGATCCTAAAATATTCCAATCACTAGTTTTCCCTGTCCTACAAACCTTTAGGTCTTTTTATTCTCCCTGCTTACAAGTGAGATGAGTCAATACCAGATCAATCCTCTAAACCCAAGAGATATACCTGTGTAATCTGAAGTAGTTACTACACATTTTCAAGGAGATCCCATGTCACAACAGAGTGGGTCCATTGCCTGAAATATGTTCTGGTTTTTGGTGATGATAAAGTTCCTGATCAAACAATTTCTGTTCCTGTAATCTGAAATCTTCAAGAAATCAATACTTTTCATTAAAGGAAAGACATTAATTCCTTTTATATAGAAGGATTCTGAAATGTGCCATAGGGTTTTATCTGAAGAAAATTAAAACATGTGATTTACATCCCTTTAAGATCTCTGTGAATCCAGATTTCTAGTCCTGTGATAGACTTTTTGGGAAATGCTGAGAACTGACACTGTTAGTTATTTTACTGAAATAATTGTGTCTGTTCCATTTTTTACCTTCTCCAGCATTTAAAGCATACAGTAAAATATTTAAGAAAATTATACTGAAGAGAGCACTGTGATGTTGCTGTCTTTATTAGAGTACTGTGTGCTCTGAAATGTATTTTGGATACTTCTACAGATCAAAAGCATGAACTCCTCAGTAACTCTTATTTTACTTTGAAAAAATGTGAATTCATCTCATGAAAATTTGAAAGGGTTGTCTGTTCTGGAGACTATGTATACGGATAATCAACTCTCTGTATCACTCTGCAGTCAGTTCATTTTTTCTATTCTTTTTTTTACTGGTCCTTTTTGTTCTCCATTCAAATATAGCCTATTTGCTTGTGAATAATCTCCATTCTGTATGCTGCTAAACTGCTTGCTTTTTCTCCCCTTAAAACTGCATGCATCTATAAATATTTATTTCTATTTCTGTGCTTAGGAGTTTCCATACTGGACCTGATATGCGTGAATGGCCCATTTTAGAGAGCTACCAGCATGAGATGCTTCAGAAGACAGGAATCCCTCAGCACACAGGCAGAGTATAGGCCATCTGCTCTCCTCCTCCCTATTAAAACTTTGCAGGCCCTTTCTAGTGGTTAGGAAAGGATATCAGTTCAGAGGCAAAATCTGAGAACTCTTTCTACCTTTTGTATATACTCACTCTAGTAAATGTGTGTATATATATATGAGCAACTCAAGAGTCTGAAATCTTATGGGGTATGCTACTCCTGTTCCATCTCTTGCAGAAATGCATGCTATGTTTCTGGTATGTAATGTGAAAGCTATAGAGCAGCACATGGAATTTTAACATACTTTTAGACCTGTGATGACAACAGTTATTTCATTTTTCAGAGGAAATTGCCATTGATCATCTTCAAATAAAGCTCAAAGCTTCCTTTGAAGGCTGATAAATCAGTATATTGTGATGTTCTTCCTCTTCTCTGTCAAACAGATTCTTACCTCCAATCAGGTCTTCTGTCATAAACATCACCCCATGATGAATGCAAGTAAAGACATCTGTGGGTACCTCTGGACAGAAGACATATTTGTATCTGGGGAGTTACTGAAACACCAACTCCTACACTTTCTAGTAGTATATATATAAATAATCTGGTTTTGACAACAGTTCTTTGCAGTTTCTATATTAATAGTATTTCTTTTATAAAGATTTGGCTGCAGAGAGGGGACTGAACATGTCTAGAAGGAACTGTGGTTACTCTGCCCATGGGCAGGACTATGAGTACTTTTGGGAAGAGTTTTTCAGATGGCAGGCAAGGTGGAAGGAATGAGAATTGAGCGAGGAATATACCCAGCAAGAAAAAAAATGTGCAGACAGATACAGGTAAAAAAATTGTCATGTTGCAAAAATTCAATCATGTTTCAGATAACACTGATAACAATATTAAAAATATCTCTGAAAAAGTCGCTTTCTACCTCTTGTGAGTTGTAGTCCACTGGATAGTTTTCAAGTTCGGGGTTTTGTGTTTGCTTGTTTATTTGGGTGTTTTGGTTTGCTTGTTTATTGTTTTTTTCCTGGTAGTTGCTTTTTATTTTCTTTTTTAAGGGAGCCCTTTAAAACACCAGAAGCAAGTTGCTGTCTAGCATCTGCAGCTTTCATATTCTATGGTATTCTTCAGTCATCCTTGGATCCAAGTGCATGGATTAGAAAGTATCATAGAAAAAGAGAGTTAGACCTGATTTGATCCTTTATTTTATGCAATTATACTTCCCTATTGGAGGGATTTCTTGTAGGGTGATTGAGGTCTTGGCAGAAACATATATGTGGTAGAGGAGGTTTTGGACCTAAGTGTGTAGATTCTAAGAAATAAACTGGTAACTACAAATCTTGTAGAATAGGAAGAATAACCTTGCTTAGTTGATAGTTCTAACATTTAACCTACATGAGCTTTTTAAAAAAATATATTACTTCATAGTTTGGACTTGAACTTTGAAAACAATATTACTGAGAAATTCTGTATTGATACAAGATATACTTACAGCACATATGTATGAATTAGAACTTTCCTGTGTAAGTGTCAAGGACAAAGAAACACTTATTCCGAGTATTGAACCAAAAGATTTTCTTAATTCAAAGAATGAATAAAGGAATTCCTGTACATAAGTGCCCACTGTCCTTGTGTATGCCTTTACGGGTTATGTACTTATCTATATAAAGAAAAATATTAAAATATTAGTATTTATTAATAGATTGCATGCTGTTGTTCATGATCAAAAAGGGCAGATGCACACCATTTAGCTGTACTGAGTTGCTCCTACACAGATCTGTGGCTGATGAGAGGTGGTTTTTACTCTTAAAAAGACATACATGGTTAAATGGAAGATATTTTTCTAATTAGACTTTTTAAAAATAATTAATGACAGAAAAAAATTACAGCTATAAAAAATAACTTCTGGTTTAAATTACCCTTGCTTTTAATTTTTCAGGTTAAGAAGTTTCTTAGCTGTCTGTGCTCTCTTTTGATTAACATATTTATTCTC
>VZTN01013011.1:5191-34767 GCA_013400515.1 Erpornis zantholeuca | reverse complement strand
AAATAGCCACAACCATCCTCATCTATATCTGTGCTTGTCATTTAGCTGCCTGCAGGTGACATCTTATTTACAAAGAATTTGTGATTACTAGTTGTGTTCTTAAGCATGCCTGAAGTATCTTTCAAGGCTCCTGCATGTTTATTGTGCTTTTGCTTTTTTTTGCTGAGTTACTGGGTGTTGCCTACATGTACCAGATCACTGTGGAACCAGTACAGAAAAGGAGCTGGAAACGGCAACACATTTAAGAGTGTTGGACTAGATCCTTGAATGCCTCTAAATTGTTAATTTAGAGATCATAAACAAATATTTTTAACAGGTGTGTAATTTAAAAATGTAGCTATCTTTTAACTGCTCCCTGTATTATCATTGTTTTAAAGTATTGGCTACCTATCTCCATATGCCTTTGCATTTACACATTAGTAGCTGGTGAAATAAAGATTGGCTAGATCCCTTGAAAACAATCCCTTCAAATTCTATGGCATTTTTCTATTGACCTTCTATTGAGGTCAATCAGATTTCTGACATTGACCTCAGTGAAAGAGAGAGATCTGGTCTTTCATAAATCATTCCTGCCTCTGCAGAGATAGTCACGTTTGGAATAAAAACTACCATATTCTTAGGCTCAAAGGACACATGCTAATTTTGAGCAGAGGAATTCAAACTAAAATAGGAATACAGAGATCTTTAGACTGGAAAGGGCAAGCCCAGAGGCAAATGAGAAGGCATGATTGCTTAAATTGCAGCATCAGTTTAACTAAAAGGAATTTCCATTTATATTTATCTGAATGCCTGTGCTGTAATGTCTGGTATTACAAGGCATTTCATAAAAGACTGCTGTTAAACTAAAAATTCTCTGTTAAAATTACTTGGAAGCAACATTTCTGTGATGAAACACAGGCTAAAAATATCAACAAGAATAAATCCACACCATTATTTTGGAAAGTACCAAGCCTTTATCTTGGAAATTAACATTCATTGAAAAAAAAAGAGACGCAAATGAGACTGTGAAAAATGTTTTCCAAATGTGTACCACTTACACATAAAATTCCTCTTCTGTTGAAGCAGATCTTATTTTATCAACTTTGAAACAATGCTCAGCATAACTGTCAGTAATAAAACAGTATTTACAATCTCAGCTCTTTAACACACAACTTTAGTGATAAGCAAATTCCAGAATCTTCAAGCACTTTTTGAAGGGTTGCACAACTTGAAAGGGTTTTTTTAATGCTTAAATTTTGCAAAAGTGGATTGATGAAATGAAATAAATAGCCATTAATTTCTCAAATTCACAGTAATTTCTCTTTTTTCAGTAATCAGATTTTAGGCAGATTTTTGATATTCTTGTTTCTTTTGTAGTCCCTTCCAGTGACAGAAAATGTATAGGTCTACTTCTATAATGTACACTTTGAAATCCATACCATTTAAATGCTTTTTTTGAGCTACATATCATTCTTCCCCCTTTTATTGATTTGTAAACTGTCAGTGTTAAATATCTTTAAAAAAAAAAAAAAAAGAGCTATATGTTTTAGGAACATTTCTACCACTGTGCTTCCTCTTGCAATTCTTAGTAGATATTTTTTCACTTCCTGCTCCAAGCCATTGTGGGCTGTTAACATTTGCTATGCTTACTTTGGAGATGGCTATAATTCAAGCTAAGACAAGGTGTTTAATCTCTGTGTTATCAGTAAAAGCTTGTAGAATATTTTTAGGCACACTTTTTTTTTGGAAACCATTAAGCAAATATCCAACCAAATATTTAAGTACAGGTATTTTCTAAGCATTTTTAAAGGTGAGCCCACATGAAGAAGAATGTAAATTATGCACTTCCAGAAACCAAAATACATTTCTCAAGAACAAAATAAGAACTTCTCTAACTGAAGTTTAACTTCATTGTTGCTTCTTAGGTCAAGTTATTAGGTAATTGAGGAGAAATGGGTAGGGCCTTGCTAAGTTGCTTTCTTAGGGGAAGTTGAGTATGGTAGTGAGACAAGTTTATTTTCCCTTTTCATAGGGAATGCTCACAGTTTTAGCCTTCTTGAACAGTTTCCTTGCTAAGGAGTCCAGACTTGTTTTTCAGTCTGTCCAGAATCACAGGATCTCAGCCTACACTCCCCCCAGCTGCTGGTAACCCTCTGGTTTTCCATCAATACTTGCATGAAGTCAAATTTACTTGGCTGCTGCTAACCTGAGTTAACTAATTATTACCCTCTGCTTTTCATCAAAGCATTCTCCAGACATTTAAATTGAGGTCTCCTTAATCCATCTCAGTGGAATTAATTCGGGCTAAAGAGCATTCAGAAAAATATTTATGCAGGAGTTTGGAGGGCAATAAACTCAAACTGTGTGGAGATGGCCCAGGACTAACAATCCAGATCAGTTTACAGCTGAGGAAGACATAAACTTTCTGGTTTTGTCAGGCTCCAAAATTCATCTCAATCAATCTGTGAACCAATGAAGCATCTATTTTCTGTGGGTTAATTAGCATTTGTTCAGACCTTCCCATGTGGTTCCCTGACTGAACAATGGATTCTTTTGTTCCAGCTCTCCTCTTTACAAAGAAGGTTTAATTACTTCTCCCAGTTAGCCAATATGACATTTTGTTTTAGAGAAGTTTCTAATTGCCCACAGATCAAGAATAATCTTGCTGGTAGATGCCAAGCATCTTCAGTATAAGAGTGCTTAATAGACTGGAATATACTACAGCTGAAATGGTGAGATTTGTGAAAATTGGTTATATGGTATTCAGTCTCCTGTGCCTGGCGAATTGTTTAATAGCTGGAGAGTTAAAAGTGCTAGGTTTATTTTGACTGTATGTTAAAATACAACTTCATGAAAAACTGTGCCAGGACTTCTGGAGTTCTATGTGTAATGAGAATTAAAATTGTTGCCATTGTGCATCACAAGCTAGATTTTAATTTTTGTGGTAGTTCAGTCATAAGCATTACATATTTATCCCGGTTTGAGACAAAATCAATGGGGAATATCCCCTGATAGAAAGCAGGTTGTAGTTACCCTTCCCACACCAGGTTCCAGAAAAGAAAATATTTCCTCAGAGGAAAGTGAAGAGGAAAAAAAAACCTATTTATTCAACGAACACACAAGAAAAGAATAATAATGCTAAATAATGAAATCTCTCACTGTGGAGAGAAACCTGGAAGAGTTTTAAAGTCCTTCTGGGTGTGGTCTCTCTCTCTCTCTCCCTGGAGCTGGGTTGGCATGGTGGACCCTCCCTCCAGGCTGGTGGAAGGCCTCCCAGTGAGGTTTTAATGTTCTGGTGTTCTGCATGAGTCCAGAAGAGAAGAAGAAACAAAAGTCCCAGGAAAACTCTGTCTCTCTCCTTTCGAAGAAACAGAGCTGAGAGCTGGCTGGAAAAAGAAGCAGTGGGTGCTTCCCTCCTGCTCTCTGCCCCAGCAGCTATCACTCCCCACAGCAGCAGAACAACAGAGAGGAGCAGTGACCTTGAAGCACAGAACTGCTTTGAAAAAGTTCCTCTGGCTGTTTTTTCTTCTCTCCCCTCTCAGGCTCTGTTTAAAGGCACAGAAAGGCATAAGATTCATTTTCTGGGCATAGGGTAGACGATATGGGATACACCATAAAGTCACTCCAAGACAATATTAAAGGCTAATTTTTAACAATGCACTGAAATAATGCTGTGTCTAGAATGAATTTTGGGCTTTTTTTTTTTTTTTAGTCTTATAAATTAAAAAGAGGTAATACTCCTAGGGTCAAACTCCTTGAGCTAGATGCTTTGATAGAGTATGTCATCATTCCTCTTCAAAATTATTGGAGAAGTCTCCCAAAGAGTTTCTCTCCCCTGGTTGCTTAAAATTGCTTTCATAGATTGCCAGCAGGGAAAGAAATGGATGAGACAATGGAAATTTTAAAAGAGCAGTAATATTTTACAGCTTCTGATCCTTGAATAAGGTCTTAACATGACTGAGATAATGAGAACCATTTTGATCTTATTAGTAATCTGAATACAAACAGCATTCCGTGTTTTTCATAGTTATTATTAAATTATTTTTTTATCCACAAGTACCAAAATAAGGAAGAGTTAGACAACTGTGTCTTTGAAAGTAATGCCATTAATAAAAACACATCCCCTCTTTAATAGCACTGGTCTCATGCACATTTATTTGTGCTATCTGTAAAGGTACCCATCAGACCTGGAAAGAAAAATAAAACCTTTATTCATAACTTCAATTCTGCTCATTTACCAGCAAAATTAAAAATAAGTAGAAGTCAGGATTTCATGGGACAAAAAACCCCCATCAGATATCTGTTGAAAACATTTTGAAATGATCATTATTTTTAAGTGCTTACCTCAAAATCATGTTACAACACTACCAAGTGGAAAGAAGAGTGTGATAGCCCTGATTCTATCGTAAATTAGTAACCAGCCTGCAGCTGTGTAGCTCATTAAAAACTGTGTCATTTAGGGATATTTTGAAAACACAGAGGTCCATTAAAAAGACTGGCAGTGTATGGTTGTCAAACAGACATGCAATTATTGTCATAATATTGCTATCAATTGAATGGGAGAAATTACATCATGAAATGAGAAGCTGTTTTATATCCTTTTGAGATTTTCAAGCACAATTTTTCCTTTGTTCGGGCCAACCATCACCCATCTTTGAATCTTTGAATATGAGGACTCAGAGTGTTTATTGGGAATCTTTGTGAGCACTAATTGTAACTTCTTCACTCCAGCTTCTGAGGGCTACACTATCTTCCTCCTGCTTTTGTACTGCCAATCTACAGCAATTTCCATAGCCCTGTCCCCATGACAGAGATTAGCTTCTGGTTGTCCACTAAAAATTTGGCAACATCATTTCTTGACATCCACATTACTGTCCAGACATGTCCTCTGTTCATGTGGGAGTTGTTGCCTTTCCCTGGCCTTAAAATTAAAACCAAAACACAGTTTATGGGGAAGAGGGGTTTTACCTCAATATTTATTTAAGGATCCCTGGGTGCAGCACTTCATCCAGGTGGAATGCTCTGAAATGTATGCACAGTGTACTTGTTCTGGTTTCACAGTACAGTGGGTCTCAACTAAGTTATCAGACTTGGAAAATTGCAAGTATTTAGGTTAAAAGCACTAAGAATACATAAAACTATATAAAAGGGTATATAAGAGGCGTATAAAAGAAAAAGCAAAAAATCATCCTAGCATAATTTCTCTTTTTTTAGAGACTAACAAAACCCTATTTTGTCTGGTCTCTAGTCTACATTAGTCTCAGAATGGGTTTATATAACTGGATGTTTTACAGGTTATTTCAAAGATAATAACTACAATTACAGGTATTATAAATGTCTTTCTATCTAGGCTTAGTTTAGTAATTACGAGGTGAGGGCATTAAAAATATGATTAAATTTTAAGGTTTCATTCTTGGAAGTGTCCAACAGGAACAAAAAAGAACCCCCCAGTTCCAGAATTAACTATAAATACAAACTAACAAAAACCGAAGACAACCCCCCCAATGGAACCTTCGATTGTAGTTAAACTGAAAAATGATGATGTTGAATTTCTAGTCAATATGATAGCAACACATTCTATGTTAAATAATTTAAAAAATAAACTGAGTCACGACACTATAAATGTAGTTAAACCCACCGGAATAAATGAAACAAAACCTTTTCCCAACCTTTAAAATTTAAATTGAGAAAAAACTAAGTGACTCGCCAATTCCTCTACATGCCAAATTCCCTATTGCCATTATTGAACATAGATCTATTAAAAAAAAATTAAAAACAAAAATTAAGTTTTCCAAAGAAAAAAGAAATAAAGTTATAATTCCTGAATCTAAATTTATCAAAACAACTACTGTTCTTGTACAGAAATTCCCAAAGAAGTTGAAAATCCTGTCATTCAAATAGTATAAACCAATGATTCTCCTAAAAAATCCAAAATAATTGAACCTGTGAGTTCAATACTCTAAAAGACTACACCAGTTTAAAAACCCAATACCCCCTAAAATTAAAAAACTGTAAGAAATTAATACCTGGAGTTGAAAAGTTTCTCAAATTTGAGTTGTTAATAGAATATAAATCCAAGTACAACACACCAATCTTGCCAAAAAAAACCCCTGATAATAAAAACTACCGATAATACAAAACTTGAAAAAAAAATTAACAAAATGATAGAAAACGTACACCCAGTTATAACCAATCCAGAGTTGCCAGCAACTGTTGCTTTTCCCAGGTTTTAAAATTAAAACGAAAATATGGTTTATGGGGAAAACAGGTTTTTACCTCAATATTTATTCAAGGATCTTTGGGTACAGTACTTCGTCCAGGTGGAATGCTCTGGAATGTAGGCACTGCCTTCTCACACACTGGAATACACACAATTATAGGCTTTGCGAATTAGTATAGCTATCAAAGATTCTTTAATGAGAGGCTTGAGTGAGCCTTCTGTTCTGAGGAACCTTCCTTTTGGATGGATCTATTTTAGTTTACAAAAATATGTTTATATCAAAGAAAAAGCAAAATATCATCCTGGCATCAGAGTTGTTGGGGATAACAGAAAGCAGGAACCTTGTTTCTTCCCTCCATGGCAGCAACAAAGTGCACAGAGCATCTAACTCACACAGCCAAATTCTATGCTGTAGTTCAAGTTGTCCATGTGTTTTAGCTCTACACTGATGGGATTATTTTCAAGTGTCAATAAAGTCCAAGAGTGAGTAAAGGTTCTAATTCTGCTCAGGTCAAGACTACAGCTGCCTGAGCTGCATCTCCCCGTTTGGCAGTGTGGTTGCAGTTTGTGTGTGTGGCTTGAAGACAAGCCTTCTTCTGTGGCTTGCCCAGGGCTCCCTTTGCTGGCCAGCTTCTGCCTCTGATCACTGAGGAACCCGACGTGTACTTTATACACCTTTGCTTCTCTCTTTTCCTTATCATGATAAACTGTGCCCTACAGCAAGCAAAACCTCAAGTCACAACAAACTGAGTTCTGCTTTGCAAGGTTTAGGGCTTGTATCTAAGGAGGCTGTGGTGGATCAGGGGAAGGGACAAAAACTGCTGCTCCTCATGAGACTTGTTCTGTCCTTCACCAGCTTCACTGCCCTTCTTTGGAAGAACTCCAACACCCCTTTTTGCAGCAAGGAGCCCAGAACTGAATGCAAGAGTCAGTGTATGGCCTCAGCAGTGCCAAGTGCAGGGGGATGATCGCTGCCCTGGTCCTGCTGGCCACGCTATTGCCGATGTTCCATTCACCACCACTCTCTTGGCCCAGCCATCCAGACAGATTTTATCCAGTGAACAGTACGACCATACAAACTACAGGAAGTCAGTTTTTCCAGGAGAATGCTGTGGAAAACAGTGTCAAAGTCTTTACTAAATTAAAAAGAATAGATTTGATGTTCAATTCTGTTTGTAGATATTTGACAAACTTAATGAGCAGATATTTCTAGTGTTGATGTTGTAGATAAGACTCAAAATAGTCCAGAAAGCCTCCTCTATTTTGGTTGAAATAATTTGTCATTTCTATGTGTACAAATTGGCTAAAGTTTTACTAGCAAAATTACTAGCATTCATTTCTTGCCTTCATATTTTTTTGTCACTTTGTAAGGTGCTTTATGGAATTGGGACCTGAGAGGAATACAAGTTACCCATTTTATCAAGCGCTGTGCATTTTAGTAACTCACTCCTTCCAACACAGTGCTGTGAATAGGCTTTTATTTTATTTTTTAATTATCACCTTTTCCTTTAAAAAAAACAAACCCTAAACCATTCAACCAGGTAGAAGTATATTTAGTGCTTCAGAAAAGCTAATTTCCAGCACACAAAGTGTGTGTGAATACCAAAAAAAAAAGTACACAAGAAATACTGGTCCCAATTCATTATTTTTTTTCCTTTTAACTGAGTCTTCTGAGAAGATGACATAATAATGCCCACATAAAAAAAAACAATAATGTAACCTGTTGTGGTTTGAGCTGTCAGAGCACCAGGCCCCATGAAATCTGATATTTTGTATAACGGGGAAATAAAGAATATTAAGGAAATCTGAAAATATTCAAGGCAAAACAGGCACACGATTGAGCAATTACAATACAAAGAAAGTTTATTAGTAACAGGTAAAAAGAAATAATTAGAAATTAAGGCAAAACTCCCCTGTCTTCCAGCACCTCCGTCCTTTTATCCAGCTCGCACAATGGATAAAAAAACATGGGATTTGGTCAGTGTTACAGCTCCTAAAAAGTTTCTCCAATAGATAAGGAAAAAGAGGGTTTTTCCTGCTATAACATGGTTTCCAAACTGCCACTCTCAGCAGACCCACCTGAAATCTGCTGCAGTGAAAAACATCTCTCCCATTAAATCCTCACACGTTATTCTTAGTGGAGTCATGGGCCCAATGGACATAGAATTATAGTGTTTTTAAGGATGAGTTATTCTGGCCTGAAAACAAAGGCTCTCTTCTTCACAAAATGTCTAAAAGCCTTTGACTGCTCCTATACAGCCGGGCTGAGGCACTTCTCACATCTTCACAAGCCACATGTGAATTTCTCATCTCCCTATGTACTTCAAAAACAGATTCAAAAGAGACATATGGTATGTGATATTACGGTTTTTACCATGGCCTGTGAGAAGCATTTTTAAGCTTGCCACTGGGCACACTTCTGCCCTCTTTTCCCACCGCCATCTCTAGCTTCATCCCATGTGATTTACTTTCTTTTTCTCTCTGACCTTGCAGCGGCCATGTTGAAGAGTTGATTTTCTTTCTTTGGGCTTTACATTGGAGAAAGCCTCTCTCCCTTTATGCTGCTGGCTGCACGGTGTCTTCTTCAGTTTGATACAAGCTGTGTTGGCTGCAGAGAGCTCTGCTGGCTGCCGCCGGCTCTGCGCGGGGCCACGTCAGGGGAAGGGGAAGCCTGCCGGCCCCCAGAAGCTGTGCCAGGTGGTCTCGGCTGTGCAGCAACTCACAGCTGTATCTTATCTGCCTCTTGCCTAAGGCTGATCCCAGAGGATCCCCTGGGGGCCAGGACAGCTTTTCCCAGCAGCTTTGCCCTCGCCTGGTCCTGCTCAACCACGCCTTTGCGATAAACAGGAACAAAGAGGAGGCATTTCTTGTGCCTGTGCTGTCTTTAAGTATGCAAAATCGCAAAAGTGTCATTGGCCCAAGATCCTGTCCATCAGCTCAGTTTCAACCCGCTACAAATCATAGCGTAGCAACCTTTCTTAATCTTCCAAGTCTTACTAAACATAAAGATATACTATATATTAGACATAGTAACAAAATCTTCTGTGTTCTGGAGAATAATCGATTTTGGCTAACATCAGACTTGAAGATACAATCTCACCTTCTCTGTTTTTCTGGCATGTATTTTTCCAGCTCACTTTTTGGGAAGGACCAATAGCTAAATGGCACTACTCTGTGCTCAAACGCAACACTGATAAGGGTGAAGTTTGAACTCCAGGACTCCCTCCTACTTGCCCTTTGCTTTCATAAAGTTAGAAGCTTTGGGGCCTGTGAGGCCTAGGGCACATTTTTCAAATCTGGTTGCCCTCCAAAACTGCCCTAGGACTGAAAATCGGGTAAATTTAAGCAGAACTCTGTGGTGTTGAGCTTAAGTTGGGGTTAAGAACACTAAGGATACACAAAGATATACGCACCAACTTTCAAAATTATGACTTGTGACACATTTGTCGTTTGTCAGGCTCACAGCATCAATCAAATCTTGCAGGCAGTGACTGGACTAATTATCTTGTCCAGTGCTGTCCTATCTGATTATTTTAAGAGACATTTTCAGGGCATAAAACATATAAAATCTTTTAAATCACAATGATATGGAAACAAAAGCATTCATTATACAATGTCCTTAAGATTTTGTGCTTTTTGTTCATAACGCACTGAATTACATCAGCTATTGTGCTACAGTGTTGCTGATTGCTAATGAACATATACTTGGCTCCGTCATTACCACTTGGGCCAGAAGTCTTTCTCTCTTTCCCTCTACTTGGTCCTCCTCTTTCTGCCAGTTGTATGCATTGTGTGAACACAGATTTTTAGTTCTCAGGAACTTCTCTTTTGTATTTTGCTTGCTCCACTTTTTTTTTTCCATCCTTGAGTGGTCTGCATATTCTGATACTTGTCTGTAGTATTTTGTATTTCAGCAGAACTGCAGTGAGCATTTGATGGCAAATAGGATTATAATGTCCTCTTACACAAATGCTTCTAGCACCTTTCAAAAGGCATAAAGTCAATCTGTCCTACACAGCAAGCAAATATAGCAACTGTCTACAGTTTGTTTCAATTTAGTAAACATAAGAGTAGAAACTGTGTGTGGTTAAGGTGTGGGTGAAATAAAATTTTAAAAGAAGGGAATGATTGTTGTAGTTGGGATATCACATTATTAGAAATGGTGGAATCTTCTACCTTGTGGAAGAGAAACCTTAAGCAGGAAGAAAACCACAATCTGACTTTGCTCATTTGCCAGAAAGAAGTGGCAATGTTTTCAGAGTCCAGAAGCTGAATTGTTTTTTATTCCCATCTCTTACCATATCAGTATGAACTGGGGGGATTAGAAGGGATCTAACTTCAGCTTTTGAGATGGAAAGGGGAAATACTGCTGAATTACACCTCCTGTCCTGTGGCTAACGTTACTCTCCCTCTTGGGAGATGTCTGCTCTCACAATAATTGTGTAGTTTTTTATTAAGATTACTGGGCTGCCACTGCCACTGCAGTTAGTATTGATGCTACGGAGTGAGTAGTTTATCTGAGTACTCAGTACAGGGGTGTACAATGAGATCTGAAATAGCTGAATTTCAGGTACAGACCAAACTCACAGACCAAAACCTTTGTGATGACTGACCAAAAAAAAATCACCCTTTGGGGAAAAAGAAGGAAATAAAAAGAGGTTAGCAGCAGCAAAATTCTGACTTGACTCAAGAATGATCTCATTTGAATGTGTCAGGGGAGGAGCTAAAACAAGCTGTATTGGCTTGTTGTGGATATCTAAACAGTGACAACCTCTTAGGTTAGGGTTGTTTTTCACTTGAGTAAATTTCAGCATGAATAAAGTGGGATTTAATAAGGCAGTGATATTTTATATTTTTGATCCTCCCTATTTCTTACTCTTTTGGGTTTTGTACCCATTTGTAATTTCATTTTTCTTCCCACTTACAGTACTAGGGGACGAAATTATTGGGATGATATTCTTTTTCTGCATCTTTTGCAGATTTTGCTCAGTTTACTTGGATCAAGGAAAATATACTAGTTCAGGTCTGCTATTATTTTAAGAGGACAGTTTAGTTACCTCTGTCCACTTATGTTTGTTTTCTGAGCTCAATAAGTCATATAATCATAGGGAGAATTATTTACATATCAGCACTGGTACTCTGATATCATATTTGTTTCTACCTACCTTGAAACCATCAGCAGTGAAAATTTCATTTCATTACATCATTCCAATTTCTAATACCATTTATGTGCTTCTCAAAGGGACTGATTTCATTGGAAGATTAGGTAAAAACCTGGTTTAATCAATAGAGTTCCATTTTGTACTTATCAGCTAACTAGTCATATGTCCTTGAAGAATCTTTATGCTATCATTTTAAGCACAACTTATTTTATATAAGTCAAAGACTAGCTTGTGTAGTGAAAACTGCATTTTCTTTATCATCATGTTCTCATAAACCGGCCATTTAGAAACATGGATGCAGCATGGAAATTATTTTGCAATCTTAATATAGTGATTAGTAGCTTCAGGAATGCAATAAATGATAGAGTTTGATTCCATTGTCCACCGTTGCCAGCACAAGGCTTCATAAAGCCTCTTCAGAAGATTTGGTGGCTAAAATCTAGCTCCTGTCTCATCCTGAATATTAGCTGCAAACATGTGAACAAAAAGGAGACTTTGGCTTCACTTCTCAAGGCCAAACAAACCCAGTCTTCGTGAACCTATCAAGGAAAACACACAAAACTGGCAGTGATAAGGACAACAGAAAGAAAACATTAATTTCTTTGAGCATCATTAGAGTAGAGGGGTCCTACCGTGCTCACCAGTTTGCTGTTCTTCTCAGCTGGGGGTTCTAAATCAGCACTGTGAGAAGACAGAGATGACCATAATGTATTTGTTTATGGTGACAATTTTCTTCACAATGGTAGAAAGGTAGCTCACATGTAATACTCCAGACTTCTGTTTTCTGATTGAGAAGTTCTTATTTTTCCTTATCACTGCATAAATTCAGTCAACTGAGGTTTTTTTGACTGTGTTAGGAGTCTGATCTCTGAGCATCTTTACAGATGATCATAAATGCAGAGACACCCATCGCAAAACTGATTTGTTTTACTTGGAAATGTTTTCTGCTTCCCTCACCTCTTGCACAGCATGCATTTAAATTATGTTTGGTCAAATTCTCAGATGCCAGATGTAGGATGGGGGAGGGAAGAGCCTCTGAAACTTATGTTAATTTAGTGCCAGATAGAAAATATTTGGTTAGGGTAGATCCTAAGATCCTCTTCCCTGAGAGATCAAACAGGGACATGAGAGATGGAACTTGGTCTCAACAAATATTAAGTATTTACACAGTAGCTGTATACATCTTAAGAAGTTACCTATATTTTTTTAGTCAATGGGGAAAAGAAGGATATTTCTAGGATCTATTAATCTTTCATCTGAACTTCAGCAATCTACCTTTAATTAACGAGTTATGCCTAATAAGTTCTTCTCTTCTGTCACTGACTACAATAGAATTAGTGGTGAGTTCAGATGAAAAGGTCTAGATTAGGTGACACGAATCTCTCCTGAGGCTCTGTTTACTTGAGTGTTCATCCTTGACAGAGAAATCTTTATAATTTAAACAGTGGCATTTCTGCTCTTTGTATGAAGAAGGTGTGATGCACCTTCTGTTGTTATTGATAGATATTCATCTGAAGGTAAAGCAGGACCTCCTCATAACACCCATCACATATGTTGGTGCTCTAAAGGTTAGTGGGGGATGGGACACTATGAATAAAATGACAGATTGTCCAATAAGTCTGTGTAAAAAATATTCTAGGTCAGGCCAAGACATTTAAAAAGTTAGGAAAGACCTTCTAGCTTTTTTTTTAATGTCTTTAATTGTAGGCTGACCACACGGAGTTTGGCGGTAAGGGTTAGTGGTGTAGTCACAGGTTTTGAGGGGGTGTGGATGTGTATCTTTTAATTATATGTCATAATAATATATAATTATAATAATGTTATCTTTTAATTATACATACTGTAAATGATAGCAAAGTTTTCTTCTAAATGCATCATTTACAAATATACCTCAATTTTCATTGCCTACCAGATCTGTTTCTTCAACTTGTACTGGTTTCTTTCTTACATGCCTCCTGTTACATTGTGATGTGCACTTGACATTTATTTCAAAAAGACTTCCTAATCAGATATCTATCTCAAAATCCTTGGGAAACACTTTTTGTGTCATAAAGCTCTCAGATTTTGCTCAAAATTGCTAGCAAAATACTTAACTATCCAATCTTTCAGATATAATTGAGCACCTCATTAACACCTTTTCCAAAATCTGTAGTGAGAGTAACTCCTACAAGATATACTTTGGAAGAGCTTCCACTTCCTATCAACCCATGGTGTGGTTTTCTGAGCAAGTTAACTAATGATCCTTGCAGGAAAGGTCTCCATTTCTCTTTTTTGTTAATGGTGAAAAAGGATGAAATTTACAAAGTGTGTGAATCAGCAACATGTAAGAGGTAGAAACAAGGGCATTAATCTGAGCCTCGGGAGACCCTTGCTTCAGGATGAGTTTCCTATATGTTTCCGGATGTATCCTTTAGACCCAGATCTATTCAATATGTTTCCTTAGGTAAACACTGGGGAAAAAAAAAAAGCAAAAATTGGTCTTGGTTTCACTTGGGACTTCCATTTCATTATGTGACTCTCACAAAATCTGGTTTCTGATTTCTAGCCAAATCTTATGTAACTCTCCACACCTGACTGAGATAGCTGGTCAGTACAGCATAAAGAGCTATACAGTTGCTGGAAATCATGGGGCAGGGAAATAGTTTATCAATAACCTTGTAAGGCACACCCTCTAGACACCAAACATACTCAGCAAAAGAAAAACAAATCCCATGACAGGTTTAAGCCTTTTATGGCTTTATCTATTATGGTAGTTCCAGTATTTTTTATTTCAGTGTTATGGTATTATCAGTATTTTTAGTCTGATTTTCCCCCATGGAGCTTGAACATATCATTTTATCTCATGCCTATAAGTTTTCCTTATAGCCTGTTTGATCTTAGTATTCAGAGATCTTCGCTTTTAGCCTGATGTAGGTGGATGAGAAGTGTCTCTCTGTGTAAAGGAGTTATTTAGCCCGGGATTTAAATACTCTGATATGTGCCAGTAAGAAATTTCATCTGTTCAAGATGCAGGCAAAAAGGAGGAGAGAATTCCTGACTGTGTTGAGCTTACAATGTCATGTAGGGATATACACAAGCCTGGCATGAGGGGGCACTTCCCACAGCATTTCTGTCTGAGGCACTATAGTAGAGAAACAACACAATGACTGTATCTCCATGAGTAATTTTTTTCAGATGTCTCACAATTAGCTATATGGGAATATATTATTCCCATTAGAAAGAAATTAAGAATGATCCTTCACTGTAATAATACAGTGTTTTTGAAGCACCGTCTGCTGCCGGACACTCCTCTGCGTATGCCACTTTCATGGGTACTGCAGATGTCAAAGAGTGAGCTCGGAATTCCTGTTTTTCTCTATGCGTGGCTAAGTTCAACCTGGAGATGCTGCTAAAATAAATTATTTGAGATTATGTTTGTAAGAGCTAGAAGGTGGTGTGTGATCTGCATCCAAACATCCAAATTTTTGTTCTGTGGCTGAATCCTCACATAGCAGGGATTGAGGAGAATATGAAGTGTTTTTAAATCTGTTGTATTTAAAACTGAGGTGAAAAGGTGGGAGTTCACTTTAAATTGGAGTCGAGGGCATGGAGAGAAAAAGCTTTGTGAAATGGTACAGAAAGTGTCAGGAAGAGAGTGCTCCAGCACCCTGTGGAATCAGGAGAGCAGCACAACAGATCACGCTATCACCAGGAGGGAGGTCATAAAGCCCAGTAAAAAGGGGAAAGCACAAATTCACACCCCTGTTCCAGCCTGTGCTTGCTGGGAGGAGTCCTTTCCCCCTCCTCCGAGCGGCTGCAGATCCGGCAGGACTGCGGGGAAGGAGCGCTGCTCCCTCCCTCCCACCCTGCCTCGCCTCCTCCGCTGTTGCGGCATCTCCACTACTTCGGGGGTTTCGCAGGGCTGAGCTACCCAGATGCTGTTTATTTTGCAAAACGTGGAAGATAATTGCATTCACGTATAAGTACACAGAGAGATTTTGTGTATGCATTCATGTGCGTGTGTGTGTGTAATATTTTAAGCTGTCTGGCACATTAATTTAGCCACCTGTCCTAGCCCCTTTCTGCTGCACAAATTAGATTGTCTCAAGGGAGCCTGTGCAGCTGATTCGGTCTGCCTCGTTACTAAGGCAACCCTTCTTCTCTCTGCTATATGCTTTATAGCTCAGATTCACCAGGCAAAAAATGGAAGGGGAAAAAAAACTGCTTCAGACCCTGGGGATACCAGTACTTAATAGATGCTCTTAGCAGACTTATTTATTCAGACAAGAACAGAGTTTCTAAATGTGGAAGAGTGGTGAAGCAAGTAAAGTCAAATATAATGGTACTGTATGAAGGGAAGGATAAGGACCAAATTAAAGGCTTTTACAAATGCTGTATGAATCTTAAATTAGCTATGCTGTGTGTAGTTGATGCAAAGGTATCATGACAGGATATATCAGCAGCTGTCCCTTTGAAGGTCATCCCTGATTAGGAAGAACAACAGAAACTCTTTATGCCAAAAAACCCACAAATGTAGGGAGGAGTCCTTATGTCGGACTGGCTACAGCCCAAATGATGTTTTATGATCATTTTTCAGAACAAAATTTTTAGTTAGTTCCTGCTTCCTGCTTTTAGATGATTTGTATTGATTGAATACACCACAGATATGGTGTGCATTTTATGATGAAACAAGCATGATTTCATCTTTGAAGAAGGGCTTCTTGATCTCATTATTTCTTTAGCGACAAATCCAGGAACATGATAAGCAAAATAAACATGATTATACTCAAGGATGGATAACTGATTAAGGTAATTATATATGCAAATGAGAAGCAGGGATGGATCTTTGAGTTGTAAGTCCTAACCTTTCCCTTGAGGACTTGTGTTCGAAAGTATTAATTTGTGTTTGCATTGGCACAGGCAATGTGCAGTTGTATTCTATGATGTACCTGTTTATGTCTTCATCTGGTGGCCAGTTCTTTAATTGGAGATAATCACCCTTGTAATGTTATGCTGAGGGGATCAGGGGAAGAGTCATTTGGACATTCAGAAGTCTGTAGATAGGATTGCAGTGAAGATTTTCCAAGGGTGTCGATTTTCTTATATATGAATTTAGATGCTTGTATCTCAAGGAAAGGCTCATACATATACCTGTTCATAGAAACAAAAAGAGAGGTTCTCAAGGAAACACCACAAGTTGGATTTTTGGGCTAAAGCCTTGTTGTTGGCATCCTATTAAACAGCAAAAGTCAAAGAATCCTAGAATGGGTTGGAAGAGACCTTAAAGATCATCTAGTTCCAACTCCCCTGCCAGGGGCAGGGACATCTTCTGCTAGACCTGGTTGCTCAGAGCCCCATCCAACCTGTCCAGGGATGGGACATGCTTAACTTCTCCAGGCAACCTGTTCCCATGCCTCGCCACTCCCATAGTAAAGAGAGTAACGAATTTCTTCCTAAATTCCTGCTTGTCCTGTAAGGACATAACTTGTAAAAATTTCTTTCCATCTTTCTTGTAGGTTTTCTTCGGGTATTTGAAGACTTCACTTAGGTCACTCCTAAAGTCTTCCCTTTTCCAGGCTGAACAATCCCAATTCGCTCAGCCTTTTAAGAGAATCCTTAGCCTTACAAATTCCACCCTTTGTTGCCAGATGTGCTAGCATCACAGGCAACATCCAGCTCAAAGTAGAAGACCTGACAAACCTCACTGCATTTGACCTGGTGAGGAGGAATAAAATTTCAGGAGACGATATCCTGTAGGACGTATGGTATGTACCTCTTCATGTTTCCTTGAGAAGCAAGCTAAAATTTTTATTTAATTTGCAGTAATACAAGTGGTGCTGATCATATGAAACTCAAATCTTGTTAAAGTTAATTACAGAATTTGATGCCTTTCCATGCTAGGCTGCACACAAAAAGGTCGTTTCACTGTTTTGGAAGACCTTTCATTTCCAAAGCAAGTCAAAGTAAATAAAATGTTAGTGGATTCAAACTAATATTCATCTCTCAATTTTCCACACATAAATTTGACTCTACTGATTACTTCTGCTTTTAATTCTTTCAGTTTAAGGTCTTCTCTTTTCTTAAAGCACTAAGAAAGAAAATAGTTTTATTCTCGGTGATAGTCTGCAATCTGTATATTTTTTCCTGAATTTATCACAGTGTTAGCTTTTGTAAATTTCTCTATCTTTGGCTCTAGCCCTGACAGTTTGAGTGACTCAAACCTTGAACTCAGAAGTTTAAAGTGTGCTGTCTTTTGGCATTTTTTATCATCTTGAATCAGCTTGCTCATTCTCTTCTTAAAAAGTTCATTTGTATGTGGAAGAAATATCTTCATTCAGGCAACTAAATATCATTAATATCAACAGAAAATAAATCTGAAAATTAATTTTAAAATGCTACTCTTCCATGTGAAGGATTAGGATCCTATACCACTTGATATTCTACAATAATAGAAATGTAATGTTTTAATTTTCATTATAAAACACTTACATTTTGTTGATTAAAAATGCATGTCATGTCATAGATGTTATAACAGTTTGACTGGTTGGTTCCATCAAGACAAAAGACACTTTTTAATATAACTGCTTTTTGACATAGATTTCCTTGGCACCTGAGAAGTCATTCTAGAAGATCCAATTGTTATGCACTCTAATTTAAAGATTAAGGCCACCCTCAGGGGGTTACGATATTTCATTTCTAAAAGTTGTTCAGCATTAATATCATAATGCTGTTCTCCTACATCGATTCATACACACTTCCAAATATCTGGGAAGACATTACTTTTGATGGTCTTGTACTTCACAGTTGGCACACATACCTCCAATGCTGCACATATTCTATAAAATACAGAATTTTTCTGTGTTAGAAGAACACAGATTAGAGATAATTTAGGCCAACCTGATATCCACAGTGACTGCTGAGGGACCTGGGAGATATTACTGCTAAGACACTCTCCAACTTCGAAAGGTCATGGAGAACAGGAGAGTTGCCTGAGAACTGGAGGAAAGCCAAAGTCATTTCAGCCTTCAGAAAGGGGAATAAGGAGCAACCAGGCCAGTCAGCTTCACCTCAGTCCCTAAAAAGGTGATACAATAGTTCCTCCTGGATATCATCTCTAAGGACATGGAGGAAAAGATTACCAGGAGTTGCCAACATGGATTAACCAAGGGGAAATGATGGCTGACCAGTCTGATAACCTTCTATGATGGAATGATTGTGTACATGAAAAAGAGCAGTATTCCTGCAGCCTGTGGAGGACCCCATGTTGGAGCAGGTGGATGTGCCAAAAGGAGGTGGTGACCCCCCGGGAAGCTCATGCTGGAGCAGGCTCCTGGAAGGACTTGTATAAAGAGGAGCCCATGCTGGAGCAGGTTTGCTGGTGTAGCAATGGGGAACAAAGCTACACGGACCCCCTTACGCATCCAAAGGAGATCCCCTTGTTGCCGAAATTGCTGTCTTTTTATACCTCTCATTTCTACCTGTTCTAACAGAAAACCAAACTAAGATTTAACAGAACTTAACAGTAAAAATGCATCCATTGGCCCATGGGATAGCCCAGCTGCTGTCCATGCGTCCCACCATCCAATCATCTCTCTGTCCACGCACTGTCCACGCATCCCTCCAGCCAATCATCTCTCTGTCCACGCACTGTCCATGCATCCCTCCAGCCTATCATCTCTCTGTCCACACGCTGTCCATGCGTCCCTCCAGCCAATCATCTCTCAGTCCACACGCTGTCCACGCGTCCCTCCAGCTAATCATCTTTCTGTCCATGCTCTGTCCACGTGTCCCTCCAGCCAATCATCTCTCTGTCCACGCGCTGTCCACGCATCCCTCCAGCCAATCATCTCTCTGTCCACGCTCTGTCCACGCGTCCCTCCAGCCAATCATCTCTCTGTCCACACTCTGTCCACATGTCCCTCTAGCCAGTCACGATCTCACTTTCAACTGTCACTCAACCCTCAGCCGACTTCCAACTCTCCAGCCCTCAGCTGTGCTTTTCCCATGGGGCCTACTGCTGAGCACAAGCCTTGAACACGTAATTATAAACATAACCCTACATGCTGGCAGGACTTGTGAGCCCTTTGGGGAACCACGCTGGAACAGCCTGCTCAGGAAGGACTTCACCTTGTGGAATGGACTCTAGGCTGGAGCACTTCAGGAAGAACTGCAGCCCATGGGAAGAACCTGCACTGGAGAAGTTAATGGGGAACTGTCTCCTGTGGGAGACACCCGATGCTGAAGCATGGAAAAAGTGAAGAGTCCTCCTCTTGAGGATAAAGGAGACAATGTATGATGAACCCACTGCAGCCCCTGTTTCGTGTCTTCCTGTTTTGCTGTGTGTAGGAGATAGAGAAATCAGGAGTAAGATTCATACCAGAAAGGAAAGAGGGGTAAGGGAAAAGTGCTTTTGAGCCTTTTTTTTTTCCCTCATTATCCTACTCTGATTTGATTAGTAAAAAATTAAACTAATTTCCCGGTGTTGAGACTGTTTTGCCCCCGATGGTAACTGATGAGTGATTCCTTCCTGTCCTTGTCTCAACGCACAAAACTTTTGTTATATGTTCTCTCCTGTGACCAGCTGAGCAGTGGTGTGATAGAGCAGCATTGGCGATACCTGGCATCCAGTCAGCATGAACCCACCACAGTACTGTGCGCCCCAAGGAAGTAAAAGATGCCTCAAGTATCAGAAGTCCTTTTCTTCATGCGCCCTGTTTTTATGTAGCAGTTTCATGCAGTTCTGTCTTACGTAAAATGTCTATTTTTTATCAGAGGCATTTACAGTTTAGCAATACAGAAGTGTGAAGAGACGGGGGCAGAGTCCTTAGCTCAGGGTCCTAGTATTTGTTCTGATATTATTCCCATAATGTGATTAAACAATACTTTGAAAAGGTGTTTGTTGAATTTCGGACACCTTCCACCTACTCCAGTCCTTTGGGGAAACTGTTGTACAGTTTTGTTGCTCTGTTGTCTAGAAACCATTTAATTCCCAGTTAGTTTCCAATCATTTATTTTGTGTCAACAGAGTCTTTTAACTTCTCACTTCCTTGTGCTTAATCACTTGATGCCTCTATAGAGACCAATCAAAGCCCTCTCATCCTTTAGGCCTGGCCTGTATAAAGTGAATCCACTCTTTTTTAAAGGTACCCTTTTCCCGAATAACCTAAATGTATATTCAAGTACATGAGCAATCAGAAATACCCAAAACACAGCTGGGTCTTAGTAATGTCTAGTATACTTATATAAGTATTTGTCTAAATCTACTGGGAAATACCTTGTGTAATTGGTGCTGGGTTTCTGAGGTCACATTTTCCTCTCTATTGTCCACATTACAGACACCCTTGAATTTATGTTCTTGAGATATTATCTGCTGACCTCCATCTGAAAAATTCCTATAGCCATTGTGTGACATGGCATTTGGTATAATTAAGTGCATCCTATTTCCTCTGTCACTCTTCCTAAGGTAAGGTGTATTCATTTTGTCATTGCTAAATACAGTAGCAAGTTTTTACTTTAAAATCTAGGTGAAGAATAAAATTGTCAATGAATTTTGGGTTGTGGCACTGTAAAAACATGAAGATCTCTGTGAACAAGGCTGAACTGTGTGCTGAAGCCATTCAGAGAGACATTCTACCGCCTTTGCTGCCTTCACTGACCTCGAAGCACCTTAGTCCTGGTAAAACTTAATATCTTTGTTGGTAAACTTAGTTCTAATAAAGTTCCTTCAGAAGCAACTGCTGTGGCTTGTCCCTTCACCTAGGTCTTTGTCTGCCTTATAAATCTTATTTGTCTCATAATCCAGCGTTACATGGTGGTCCTCTCCCCTGAAGTATTAAAAACCTGAATGAAGTTCAAATAAAATTCTTTTTTTTAGTTAAAGATTGGTTATTTAAGACTAGCCTGCTTCATCATATGCCAAAAATTACTAGTTTTCTTCAAAAATTTCTTTAAAAGTTACATACTAGGGAAGATATTTTTGTTGCCTTGTGGCTGTAAATTTATTATTTATAATAATTTGAGGGAGCCTTACAAACATGTGGGAAGCTTTGCTTCCCCTTCCCCATTAAATTGGTCATTAAAATTCTGATTTCCCCAAAATTTCCAGGAATATGTACCTGTTCTTTCAAGAACTCTAGAAATGAGATTTTCACATTTCACTGTCTCAGTCTTAGCACACAAAACTTCAGAGCTTTGTTTTAGCATCAGCTTTGGTAATTCCTATGATGAGACATCCATTCCCATAAACCATTTTATTTGTGCCCCAGGCTCAGAATTGCACTTGTTTAAAAGCTGAGGTAAAATGTTCGCTTACAGTCATTCATATATTGTCTTTATATCCATTACATAATGGCCTGTCTTCCCTTCCACCTTCTTAATTCATGTAAATTACGGACATTTTGTAATTGCTTTTAATATTCTTAGCATAGTTTAGTTCAGCTTTACTTCTACTGAATCATACTTTTCTCCTATATTTTTTGACCCCTAGAAAAAATTATTATTATTATTTGTAATGTCTCCATATTTTTGCTGGCTCTTTGCATGGTACTTACTCATCCTGTATTCAGCTCCTCCTTGAATAGTTTTTCCTATTTTTAGGCAAAAAATTGTTTGTACTTTCTATTTGAAACCTGAAGTTTACATCCTTGAACTTTTGGTCTCCTTAGTTTCTCAGTGTGTTTTTCTCAATGAAGTAAATTGAATTATAGGTACGATTAATCTTTTTCTTTATTATTTAAGGCAAAGAGAGTTCAGTTCATGATTGCTGGATCCATGCTCATTTTTTGACATCTGATTCTTTTAAAACATATTGCTTAATTAATTTATTTTTTTAAAAAAATTTGAAATGGCTTCATCATTTGGGATTATTTTTGTTACTATTACCACAGTGATACTACTTGACTTCTCTATTTTTGCAATATCATTTTCTCAACCTCATGCAGTTCTTGCTTCTATTTACATGTCAGTTCTACCCATATCTCCATCTGACCACAGATTCTAGACCAAATATCTATTACTCCAGAAGGATAGATGCGTGGTGTTACTGTTTATTTCCTTGATTTACAAAGTCATTATCACAATCCCCTTTCCTTTACATCACTTTTTATATACCTGTTTTCCTGAATTCCATGTAGTATCCACCAGTTCGAGTCTTGTCTCATATGCTGCTCTGAAACATCTCTTTCAGTCCTGCAGTGGTGCGTAATCATGGGACATGTATGTATTTCCAGCCATTCACTGTCATGGTTTAATCCTTCTGCACTGGTATATCAACAGCATGGTTTGACTTTGCGCCATCCAAATCTTTAAGTGGAATTAGCACAGAATTTCATTGCCTATATAACTGACTACAGACACTTTAAAATGCTTTTCAAAGGAACACAGATGCATTCTGGGAAAGTGCCAGAGCCAGTTCTTGGAGTTATATCAAATTCATCTTTTTCATCTGATTATCAAGAAAAGGTGTAAAATTCTCTGTTCTGTAGAATATATCTGTACTTTATCTTACAGGGTATAGTTCGATGCCTCAGATATAGTCAGGAATATGGTTTCTAGCAAACTAGGAAATACCTCTTTCCTATTTTTCAAATTACAGGACAAAAATCAGATGGTGACCTGTTCATCATGATGGTAAATGGTCTCACTTACTCTCTAAAGTTTGTCCGTCGTTACAAAACTCTTGTCTATAGAATGTATGAATGGACCTAGACCTTGGATAAGAAAGAAACACAAAGACTGTTTCTGACTGGGCTTTCTCTACATTTCTGTGATATTTTGTGTCTATTTGTCAGATGTATTTAAACATTACTTTGGTGAGGGTTTTTTTGAATCAGAGTGGTGTTTGGATGCTATTGTTCAATACAAACACCAAGAGACAAAACAACGGACATGGACCGTAATTTAATATTGATACACTGTAAGAGTTAGGCAGAGTGATTTAATTAAATTCTAGTGGAAAGGTACTTAACCTTTTCTATTAACCAGAAATTTATGCACAAAATGCAAAGACAAAGGCAGTTTGCATTAAACACTGACTTCTTTTAACTAAAGAGCTGTGGAGAGATTGATTGCATTTGCTTAAGAGGAAGCAGTGCTGCAAATTTCTTAATTCAAGTGGCTTCCATTTAATTGTCAAGTGGCTCCAGAAAAGGAACAACTATCTGAGAATAAATGAGCCTCTTTTGTTTTTGCTCCTTCCCAAGGACCCATGTTTGTAATTGAAACATGAAGATGATTCATATATTGAAAGGTTTTGAGCTTATCAGTTTGGTGTCTAAATATCTATATCCAGAGAGAGAGAATCAGGGACACCGAGAGATTTATAACCGTATCTCTACCCAGCACTCTCTAGACCACAGAGGGAGAATATTTCAGCTGTGGGAGATGGTTGTCTTTCTCAGAAGCCCAACATACACTTTCCTGTCAAGCACATTTTCTTTCACTGGTCACAGTTGCTAAGGAAACCACCTCTTCTGTGTGAAGGCATCATAGGTGCCTCTTTTGGGGGCTTGAATCTGGGACTGCAGCCAGCCACAGCTTGCAAATTGAAGCCTATACTTCAGCATACTTAACCTTCGACATGACCATGGATTCACTACTAATAGGTGAGCTGCTGCACAAGGGAAGTGGCTGAAGGACGAATTCTTCAGGGACGGAGGGCCAAGAAAATCTCCCTCCTTCCTTGCTCTGAAAGAGTGGTCAGCAATGCAAGCCACAACTTATTTAAGTCCTCTTCGGAAATCCGATACCAGATCTACAAAGTTGTGCAAAGAACATAAAATAGTAATCATCAAAGGTATCAGGATAGTAATTGTATCAAAATCCTCATACTCATGAAGTTGTATATATGATGAGATGAGCTGACAAGCTCTGGAATATATGAGCTTGAACTGTCTTGGGTTTCATCATTCAAATCATGTTGCCAACCTACAAGCTCCAGTGATTCAAAATGAGGTGACATAAGATATCACAGTTGCTGCTGTACATAGCTATTTATTTTGAATACTTTTGTCCTCACATGAGAAGAAGAGGCACTCATGATTCCAGAGAAATGCATCCTTTAAACAATACAAAGTATGTACATATATGTAGTCTAGTACACTCTTAATAAAAATATATTGAATATTAAATATAAATAATTTGCATGTGTAATACCTGAAACACTGACACTGCTGTCTGAAAGGTTCTGAGATGACAATATTAATGAATTAGTTGATGGGTAGTTCTGAGCACCATGCAGCAGAACTTGGACTTTGCCTTAATTAGCTCCGTGGGAATGAACAGCAGAGGCTGTGGGCTGCAAATACTATCAGTACTGATAAAGGAGAAGGTTGGCTTAGAGATAGAATGTAGTAATCTGAGATCCTTCTCAGGCGTACCAGAGTTAGTTCCCTTTGCCTTGCTATATGACTTTGGAGACAAAGCCCACAAATGTTTTTGGACTTCAACTCCCATAAAGGTATGGAACTTCTCACACATTTTAGTAGAAGTTCTATGTTCCCATAGTCAAAATGGGTCTTAGACCTCAGCAAGTCAAAGCTCTCAATGATTAGTACATGTGCAGTCAGTTTGAGGAACCTGTAACATCTGTTTACGTGTTGAGTGAAAATAAATATACATTAATTCACTTTCTCTTACCTTCTAACTAGATGATAACTCCTGAGTGTGCTCCTACAGTGGAGCTACCACTGATGGTAACTCTTTTGTGTGCTCCTACAGTGACTACCACAATATGTGACTGATTTCAGCTGTGGCCTCTGTCTTTGCCACAGTGCGGTAGTAGTCTTTGTGAAAAATAATTTTTCAAGCTGTCCTGTCAGCATAAATAGGAAAGAGCTTTAATGACTGTAAACAGAATATATGTTTTCATTTGCCTTCTTTCTGCATCTAAAGTTTTCATTATTTAACACATCAGTTATTCTCAAACAAACTATAAGACTTGCATTTAGGGAGCAGCAGACAGAGCACAGCAGTAGGCTGCTGGACTGAAAGTCCTCTTTGGGTTCTGAATTTTCCTACCACTTTCAAATGTAAAATCCAGTAAAATCCTCGAGAGAGAAGACAGCTGAGTGAGTTGTACAGCCAGATAATCATAATTTCCTTAGATCTTCCCTTCATTCTCCATGGCTAGAGATTTACAAACATAAATAATTAAATCAATTCAATTTGAATTTTGCTATTCATAGAAATTGCATCCAGAACTCAATATATTCCCTTTATAGTAAATACAAGTGATTATAATCCCTGCTAGCCTTTCCCTTTGTGTTTGCTTTTTTGATTGTTCTGTGGATATATTCTCTATGGATCACTTGGAGCTAAATGTACAAGGCTGCAGCTGTATTTATGTGCACATGATGGAGGAAGGGAAGGGTGGTGCAGTCAGAGTAGATCCTCAGGTTTTAGAAACAGATGATTTGCTGCAAATGCTTCTGATGACTGCAATGTGTTCAGTGTAAAGAAGGGGTTCTGTGATCAGCTAATGAACTAATGAAGCCAGATTTCCTATAAATTTCTGTCTCTTGATTGACTTTTTCACTGAGACACAGTTTCACATTATATTATGCCTAAAACATTCTAACAGCAGAGTATGCCAAAAGAGGCAGTCCTGGTTCCTTACTCACTTTCTACTGTGTGTTACCACCCTATAAGATCAAGCAATTATATGGCCTCGAGATGAATTTGAAACCTTAATTCGCGTGTATATGTGTGTGGTGTTTTTCCAATTGGATCCATGAGCTGATTATCTCTAAGATCAGTACCTCTCTGCCAAGTTTGAAACTTAGTCACTAAGCTCTAGAGATTTTAGACAATTAAGTGAATGTGTCTGCAGGCACATGCATGAGTTGGATGTTTAAGTGGAATGACTATGTGCTGCAGTCTGATTTTAGAGTAGACTTAAATGAATAGCTAATATAGTAAATGTGTCTTTGGAATGTGTCTATAGCCTATGACAATTCATGACAGAGAAGTACAACATGTAGAACTTTGGGAAAGTAAAGGCATGGTTAACTATGCTACAATTCAGGATGCTGATAAGGAACAAATCAAACTTTCTGGCTGGATTCCCTGTCATTTTCAGGGGAGTAAGTGCTATGTATTCAATGCACTTTGATCAAATGTATATGTAAATTTCACTTGTGGGGTATTTCAAGATGTTTCACTTGATGCACATGTGTAACAGGCACTTTTGAAAAGAGTTTATATTTATTGTCATACCCAGAGTAAAATCAGTATCAACATCTATGTAGACTAGGTAACATGCCGTCAAACAACTAACCAAAACACCTTCAGGAGAATAATAGCAGAGGAATAATCAGCTACTCTGAGGGTGATAAATGACCTTTGAATACTGTGTGGTGGTATCCACAAAGCAGAAAAGCAGACGAGTGTCTAAACTTTGATGGATTTGCTTGAATTATCTGCATGTGGATCAACAAACTATCAAAGTGGTTTCAGCAACGGCCCTCCGAAATGTGGCTGTGTATGTGATACTTGACGTTGACCTAAGGCAATCTGGGAGACGTTGCTTTAAGTGCATTTCCTTTGCATTTGAAGATGAAGCAGAAACGGTGTCTGGACTATATGCAAATGTGCACACTGATGTGTTAACACTTGACACTTAACGAGTTCTGGTCCTTAGTGCCTGGCCACTTCCTATGTTCTCACTAAATTTGTGTCACACTTATCACTTGCTCTGATAACCAGTAGGCCAGCTCAGTGTTCTCCTGATTATCCTGGGTAAGTGTTCATCTGGAGGGCTGTTGCCTTGCTGCTTCTTTAGCTCTGACTGGATGTGCTTGGCTCAGACTCTGTGCCTCCCCTCTCCAAACTCTGTGCCTCCCCTCTCCAGTTCCACTCGCCCTGGCAGGTGACCCATCCATATGCTGGCACGTATGTGTCAGTCTGATGAGCAGCAGTAGCTTTGGGGAGCTAAATGCAAAGCCATCATTCCATGTTGGCATTTCAAGGCCTGATTGAAGGCCTACTTTTTACTTTGTCAGCCATGCCACAGCTTGAGCTCTTGTGACTCCAGGATTTGGGGGCTGGATGGATGCAGTGAACATCAGGGATCTAATTTCTGCCTTCCTGGTGGACTGCTTCACAGCATGAGAGGAATCACATTGCCTCTGTCTCAGCATCTGCAAAATGTATGAAGTTGAACTAAATATTCTTCTTAAAACCCTTTGATCTGTGCATGATGTGGGTTGTAAAACAGCTGAAACAAAGCACTGTGACAATTACACTAGTTCTGATCTACCCTTCACCTTTTCTGGCACAGCCAGAGTATGGAAGGAGGTATGCTGGCTGGAGTAACAGCACAAAGATGTTTGCCATCTTACTAATATAATTTAAATTTAATTTGGTGAACAGATATAAGCAGTGGCATGAAAATAGTGTTTTTGTTAGCGTCAATCACAGCTGCACTAAAAGTATTTGGCGAAGTTATGCAGGATAACTCTTTCTATGTACAGGCAGGTTATATATTTGCTCCTTTTCACCTTCCACAACACCTTGTTTAAAAGGAATCTTTGGTATTCATTACTGTCACAGGGTACTATTTTAGCAGTATATTTGTGTCTGTATTTTACTCACATTTTCTTCTTGGTAAGCAGAACTGTTTCCTTTCAATTACCCTTCACCTCCACCTCTCCTGCAAGATCAAAGAAGAGACCTCTAAGCATGGGAATGGATTTCAGAAGGGCTGGAGGTTGGGGAGGGGTGTTGCCTGCTGGAGTTACCTACCACGCTCCTACTTTTATATCCTTAAAATGGTATACCATGGTATACCATAACATTAAGTAAAAATTTTGTTCTGGACTGCTCACCATTTGCTGCTTGTGGTAATAATATCAAGGAAAATTCTTTGGTATTATTTTACAGAGTAAATTTGCTTTAGCTTCTTTGTGAGGAACCTGGGGATGGCTGTTTTGGATTGTCTTGCTAGCTTGGGAAGTAAAAGCTTACATATCTGTGCTGAGTTATTTTTCCTTCTGAGAAAAATGCAATCTATATCTACCCAGAGGAATATTAAATGATAGCCAGGTCTCTGAACTTTTTCTTATATAAGCAATTGCATTCAAAATAAAAATGCTATCTTCTTTAGCTAGATAAAATCTAAAGGAAGGACAGTAACTTTCAGTGACTCTTGCTTTCCCAGAGATTTAGACAATACAGTTTAGAGATTTTTTCTCCTTAATACTATTTTTTAATTTTAGTTTCAAATGACATTTTTTTCTGGGTGTAATAACTTCCACCAGAACAGCTGATGCCATAAGGATACTGTTTAAAAGGTAAACTAGAAAACAGGGCATTAAACTATAGCTGACTGAGAATAATGGTTTTAATATCTCCTAGTCCAAAAAAAAGAAAAAAAAAAAAGAAAAAAAAGAAAAAAAAAATCAAACCGAAATCACCCACCTGTGTAGACCCTTTTTTATAAACTGCTATCATACATTACTGCTTATGTACTAGTGCCCAAGGGTGCCAGGGTAACACTTAAATCTGAAAGCAATGAAAAACCCCAAACATTTGTGTAACGTCACCAAAAGAACACTCATCCCTCTCCCAGTATTTGTAAACCAAATGTCAGTGGTAGTGTTAATATAAATTCAGTTCAATATATATTCTACCCTTCTAAAATGGAAATTCCAGCCCACCTCTGTCCCAGGTACATGTTCTAGACTACAGACAGTTCTAACAAAAAAACTTTTACTTGTTCTTGTTAAAGCAGTGGCCATTTCTAGGTTAGCTGGGTTTTGATGGCAGCATTTTTCTCAGCAGCTCTGACACTATATGCAGTCTGCTTTCTGTTCTTTTTGGTCGACTCTAATCTTTTACTTCTACGGAGATCCTTAGATCCTTACTTTTGTTTTAATTGAAAGATATTAATTTTTACAGACACCAATACATCTGTTGTGGCTTAACCCCAGGCCACGCTCACTCACTCCCTTCCAGTGGCATGAGGGGGAAAATAGGAAGTGTAAAAGTGAGAACACTCATGGGTTAAGATAAAGACAGTTTAGTGGACAAGAAAATAGTGTAAAAAGAGTGTAATAATAATGATGGTAAAAGAATTAGAATATACAAAAGGGGGGCCCACAATGCAAATGCTGACATCCTGACTCACATCTGGCCAGTTCCTGAGCAGCAGCTGCCAGCCAGCTTTTTCCCCAGTCTATATGCTGAGCATGTGTCTTGGAGGGATTTTTATAGTATGTATGATATATTCTCTATCGTCT
>VZTN01013006.1:16056-26769 GCA_013400515.1 Erpornis zantholeuca | reverse complement strand
GTTCTCAAAGGAAAAAGGAGCTCTGAAAAGATGATCCTTGTCGTTTGTTTAGTGATGCCAGCTGACTGCCATCTTAAGCCACCTTTGCTGGCACGGTTTCCCCTCTCTATCTGTTAAGACTTCATTGCAAGCTGACTTCCTTTTGCATTCAACTGCTCGTCTAAATGTCAGGCAATTTCAAATACAAATTCCTTTAACAGAAGCATGAAAGGAAACCTTTCAAATGGCTTGCAGATTAATATTCCCAGGGGAGTTAAATAGTTTCATTGTAATCTTTTTATAATTATTCATCCTATAGTTCTTTTTTATATACTTTTCTTTAATTCACCGAGGAATTCTGAATTAGGCAGAACATGCTGATCATTTATGCCCACAAGGATTCTCTTTTAATCAAACTACATTGAAATTCCTTCCATACGTTGGCTACTGAGTTGCAACCTGTGCCAAGTAGTGTTGTGTAACAAAATGCAATGTAACTAATAACATACTGCTGATTATAGAAGATTTTACTACTGTCAAGGGATTTTTATGACAGTAGAATTTAAATATTTCATTCATATTTCTGGCACCTTGTGGTTGAATCGTGGCTTTAATTTATGTGTATTTTAAAAATATGTCATTTAATTTAATACATGGATAAAATAATCTCTCCTTTCTGCCATATTTGACCTTCTTTCATTTCTCCCCATCCTATCTTTCCAATTCTTTTCTCACCTTGCTTAGTTTGATATCCTGAATATTTGTAATTATTTGGATTGAAAATGATACACAGAAAATTCTATGGGTTTTTCTGTGCTTTTGTCATTATCTGTTGGAAGCTTGGCAAGTCACTGAAAATCATTTTTGTTAATGTTCAGGTATCAAAGATAGAAAGGGACCTTCTTATGTCAGTATTTTCTTTGTGTATTTTCCTGTGTTGTTATTTTATTATGCTACTTAGGACTGTCAGTATCATTTTTGTAGTCCTGTGACAGGCTTCTAAGTTGTATGCTAAGCAGATTTATATTTGCTGCTACTGCTTTCTACTGCATCTTAGTCCTTTATCATATTTATTTTCAAATAAGCATAGCCTTCTTTTCCTCTTTCACACTTTTTTTTTCAGTTTTTGTGGCCTAATATTTTAGCAGCTGTTAGTAGAAACATGTCTGAGCACATTTTTAAAGCACGGTTGCAAGAACCACACATAATATATTACAGTTCTGCCTATGATCTTATATCATGGGATGTTACCGTCAGTGAAGATGCATCTTCTTGTCATGCTTCTTTACAAATGGAGTCAATGAGGTTTCATTATAAAGGTTTGCTCTCTTCTTCAGCCTATGACAGTTAGTATGGATGCAGCAAGCTGGGAAAATACATCAAAAGAAGATTTAAAATACTTGCTTTCAAGCTGTAGAATTTTGGTGACACCCAGTTACACAAAAGGAAGCTTCTTGTCCTGGTGCAGTGGAAAACACAGTCCAGTAAACTTGCTACTCAATGTGGCCCCCAAAACCACTGAATTTTTCAAATACATAGAACTACTTGTCTAAAGTCAGCCTTGCAGTGGAAAGAAAAGGCCATTATACGAAAGAGCCCAAGTGCAAAAAGAAAACAGAAATATTTTCAGGTTTTTTTTTGTTTGATTGGATTCTGGTTGTAAGCATACTAAACAGCCTATCCAAAATGCAACACTAATGTATACTAAACTAGTACTTGCCTTGGTGGAAAATCCAGTATAATACAACACAGCTCTTAGTTCTGTAGTGACTTTTTCATTTATTTTCAATAGCCATACCCACATTCTTCAGGTTTGATAATCTTGGTTGCAATTTACCAACATTTCCTGTTTACTTGGGAAAATAATACTGCTTTTCATTGGAATGAAAAACCTACCTCTGCTATGGCAGAACATGTATCTAGCTGTTTTTTTAATCCTGGCAGCTGAGTATACAGCAGTATCTGGTTTTGAAGTTATTATTGTTGACAGATGGAATTTAGTTTTGGATTGGGTTTTTTTCCTGATAGATGTGATCATAGCAAGCAGGTTTTTTTTATGTCCCTTTCAACCCTTTGGAAAGGGACTCCTGTAACTTGGTGTTGCTGTTATAAGATATATTTATCCCTTAAGGGATACTGAGTTATTCTCAGTATCAGAATAAATTACATGGTACAAACATGATACTGAACTTTATATAGCATCTTTAGGATGCTTCTCTATTTAAGTACATTAAAATGGATCATATTTCTACACATAATCATTATGCCTTTGCCTCTGAATTTTTTTTTTGTTCTGTAAAATAATTTTGAATTTAATATATTAATTTATTGATGGTTTTGTTTTTATGCTGAGAATTATAGTGGTGAATTATACTGTGATTCCTGCCTTGCCCACCAAATAATGCAGTCATTTCAGAATGCTAAATATAATCTAATGCTATAAATTATTGAATGTCTGTGAGTGGATTATCTGGACTGTTGATTAAGGAGAGCCTCATTTTCCCCTGACAATGCCAGACACACCAGCAACTGCAAAATGCTATTGAGTGTGTATGGAGAAAGTGATGATGATGCTCGCTCTGCCAAACTTCTGGTTTGAAGCTCTCCCTGTTCTTTCTGTGTATCTCAATGCATCTCTTGCTCATTCAGCACACTGAACATGCTCTGTAGCCTGATTAACATATGCATTTCATAATACACATCTTTGATTATCTGGGTTATCTCAGTTCTAGATCAGTGAGAGGTCATGATACTATTTAACATTAACTTTTTTTCATTTGAAATTGGTATAAATAATTCCATAAGGTGGTGACCTGAATAGTAATCAATGGAACACAGATCATGATTTTGGGGAAAGAAGGGGAAATAGGAAAATATATTGAAAAATAAAGGTTGTCTCACCATGGGGTAAATGCATGAAAAACTGAACAGAACAGTTGATACTCAAACCCTTTTAGTTGTGTTTGCTTGATTCTCCTTCATGTTAAATCAATGTATTCAAATTACTTAGAGATCAAGAAATTAATCACTGTAAAAATGGTGTTGGCACTGACATATGATGTACCTTCAGTATAAACGATTCTTTTCAATTGTGCATTCTTTTTAGTCTGTAGTAAAGGACACAAAGGAAACAACTCATACACACAGGGAGAGGATCAGCAGAAAGTGTTTGTCCCTTAAATGGAATCGTCACCTGGATATTGAAATATTATTAATTTTCATTGATCTAGATACCTAAATATAAATGCATACTTTTTATCATAAGTTCAAATTCAAGATCTGGTTTTCCACATTATTATAAAATTCTATTTCTGTTTAAAATATTTTAAATTACTATTTTACTCATTCCAATTAATTATTCATATTATTTTTTCATATAAATAAATTTGCTTTAAAATGCATGCTTACCTATCATAGCTGCCTTTAAAATTAAGAATAATTTTTAAGAAAGTCTGTTAATAAATAAGTAACTTGCTGTACAAAACCCAAATTACTGAGGCATGAATAACCTCTAGAGATCCTTATTTGGAATTATGGACTACTTTGGCAAGCAACAGGCCAGCAACATACTTGATAACCTGTCAAAAAAGTCTGTTATCCTAATTAAGGCTGATATCCATCAAGGTTATGGCCAAAGTTCTGCTGTTCTGTAAAATCTTCTCTGTTTTATTTGTTGCATCTTTGTTTTGTGATTGCATTTGTGTACCTGAGGACTCTAAAAAAAGTTTAAAACTGAGCTGAAGAGGAGAAAGCCACTGCACCTGTCTCATCTATGTGCTTTGTCATTTCTGCTCTACAGTTACATTTTCGATCAAACTTGCTTTTCTTTGACTTTGCGGACTTGTATTTGTTTACTTTTATTCACTACAGATTCAGATTTATCTAAAAGAATACTTAAAATATTTTTCTTCCTTTTGATTTTTCTTTATTTGGAGGACAAGGATCCAAAAAAGAGAGTGATCCCTCAGAACAGTAGCAAGCACTGGTAAAATTTTTATATATTTTGAAGTTCCACTGACTTCTCAGTTCCTGAAATTCTTTAATACATTCAAAAACTTTATTGTGTAGATATAACTTCCAGCATGTAATTAATCTGTTTTAAATTACGCATATGGTTAAATGTTTATTGATTCTCATCATTGCAGAGCTGTGCTGTCCAGTGCCTTTCTTCATGAAAAAGTTTCTTTCAGGGATCTTTCTAAGAAACTGCATTTCTGATCTCATCAGTTTTGGGATGAGGGAGTTTATCAGTTTGTTGGTATCTACATACAGATGTCTGTAGATACTTTGTTGGCACTGTGTGTAGAGGAAGGAGCATGTCTGTTCTTCTGCAGCTGCTGCTGCAGCATAGGCCAGCAGTGAACTCTGTGTCAGCAGGCTAAACTACAAAATTCAAATTCTCTGCAAAGTGGGCATTAATGAAGAACTACAAGCTGTGCAGAATTTAAAATTTTCTTTGTAATGCTCCTTGCCTTTTTTGGCTATTTTAATACATTGAGTGGTATTTCACCAAGTTAATTGTACATTTACTGGTATCTTATTCAATTTTATGCATTTGGACTTCGTTAGCATAAACTGAAGTTCAGCATGATCCTGAGCAAACACATTCTGTTACATTGGAAGAGCTGTTTCCATCAAGCCTTTATGCATTCTTTGGTTTTAAAGTCTTGCAGAGAACAAACTTTGCATTCTATCAGCCTGTGTTTAATAGTCATTATTTGGGCTTGATTCAGAGTTCAATGGAGCCTAAGCTGGGAGCTGGATTTGGATGATCCTTGTGGGTCCCTTCCAACTCAGGATGTTCTATAATGGGATTTGGCTCAGGTCACATTTCTTAATGGCTGGTGCCTCTGTTACCAAAATATTTCTAACAATTAAATGAAATCAAATTCGTGTCCTTTCACTGATTTGGAAAACAAATGCAGATTAATGTGTCGGAGGCCTGGGCCCCTGCTGGGGTCGGAACTGGGGGTTCCAACCCCTGTCCTCTGCCCTGGAGATTTTCTTCCTTTGGTTCGTCATGTTGGAAAGAATGCAGCGAGACATCTTCTTTGCTGTTTCACGAGTTGTTTTATTTCTTATCAAGACCTTGGAGGCAGAGGCAGCATCCTCTGAGGACACCAGGGCAGAAAGGCAATGGCTGCAGATCAGCAGCTACTTTTTATATCTTACTAACAACCATTCAAGAAACAATATGTATCTTATTTTCTTTTCAACACCAGTAAACCCTCATCTTATTGATGTGTCTTTTCAATACTATCTTATTTCTCATTTAAAGCTGAAATCCGAAAGATCTTACATTGGGAAGACGTTGAGAAATTTCTCCTAAGCCTTTTGGAAACTAACAGTGATGAAATTAAAACTGCTGCTTCCCAAGCCATTTCTGCCATGTGTGAGAATTTAGACAGTAAAAGAGTCCTTGGACTCCAGGGTAAGTAAGGTGGGAAAGGATGAAATGTGAATTTGTGTTTTTTCTGTTTATAAGGAGAATATTTTAATTTTGTAGACTGCCATGGTTTATTTAAAGGTTCATATATACAATTATTTCTTTCAAAGGGATTCCCCAGCTAGTACAGTTGCTAAGCAGTGATAATGAAGAGGTAAAAGAAGCTGCAGTGACAGCATTAGCTAATTTGACAACAGCCAGTCCTAGAAATGCAAGGTGAGTCTGCAATAATTAAATTATTATTTAAAACACTAATCTGAAGTGATAATATTTTGATTTTTAAAGAATGCTTCATCTTGTCCTTATCCTACAAGGCAGGTCTATGTGAATTTGACTATAAGGCACTTTTTGGTGCTTATGAGCCACCTGGAATAGCTTGGTTCTCATCACTGTTACAAGAGTTATTCTGTCTCTACTCACATTTGCTTCATCAAGGAGGGGTTTGAAGCAGATGTAAGGAAAGCAGAAATATAAATCATGTTTTGAAAAGAACATGTGAGCAAAATACGCCTTATAATCTAAAGCATTTGATGTTGATTTCTGGTTTTAAATCCAAAATCATTTAGATATTTTAAAACTTGGTGGTTCATGATGGTTTATGACTGATCTAAATCCATTATTTGAGGGAGATAAATCTCCTGAATGTTGGCATTGTTTTGCTCTTCCTTTTTTTTTTTTATTGTTTCCCAAGTAATAAAGAATTCTTACAGTGCATTCTCTGAAAGAAAAGAAGTGTAACTTCAGTATCCAAAATTACTAACAAAGGTAACAATGGTTAGCTCTCTATATGTTTCAAAACAAGTAAATTCTACTGTCAGTTGCAGCGTTCTTTTATCCCAACTCTATTAAAAATCCTGTTAGGGAAAAGCAAGAGAGCAGTGTGATGTGCATGAGCAATCACATGGAATTTACAAACTAAAAAAAAAAAAAATCCTTGAAATTTTCCTGGAATATACTTAAAGAAGTTGTAATCGATTCACAGACATCCTTTGAAGTGAAAAAGTATAATAACTCACAAAATAAATTATTTGTTTCAATTTATTGATTCAGCTCTAACAGTCACTAGTATTCACTTAATGTTACCAGATGGAGCCATAATTTGACACAAGAGAGTAATACTCTGTTCTCAGATTCATGTAGTACAATTTTTTTGGTCTGATATTCTGTTCTCCTCATGTGCTGGACTCTTCAGTTGGTGTCAGTGGGAGTCACACACTCATAAAACGAGCACAGTGCTGCAGTCCAGAGGTCAAACTTTCAGCTCCACTACAGCTGGTTTGCGTAGGGCAGCCCTTTGAGGTTTCACATTGTGAAAAGGGGATCTCTGGAGAGTTTTGAGTTGGTATAGCAGCTTATGCCAACTCATTCAATTTCTTTTGCTAAGGAGATAGTCAGGACATTGTTTAGCTCAACTGCTGGAACAATTCTCTGAGACCTCAGGCAGGGAAATAGCTGTCTCTGTTCGTCTGCATTATAATGAAGTCCGTATTTGTTTCTTGCTGGGCAGAGTCAGGAAATTGTAAAGGTGGCTTGCATATACTTCTCGCTCCTCACAATCCAGCTTCCAGTACAATATGGAAGCACCAGATAATCTAATCAGAGGTGTTCTGTGAAAATCAGGAAGCAATAATTTATATTAAATATGTATATTGGATGAATTCCATGTGACTATATAATTACTTCAAAGCTTCATTTCTAAATCAAAACCATTAATAAGTCATAGAAGGGTCTGAGTGTGACTAGGATCTATAAATGAATATATAGTGTTGAACCCTTAGCTGATACAAATTGGTACAGTTCCAGCTCACTGACTGACTATCAGGCCCATATTTATTTCACATTCATGTAATAGGAAAAAAAATAGTTTGGAGAAAATTCATTCTGGATTGAGTTACCATAATCATATTTCATTCTAGAATGTTTCATTTGTATGCCCTGTAGACCACTGAAAATAAGTGTATAAATAATAAAGATGCTGATACATTTTATAATAATGTGACTTTGCTGTGTGATTATGTTGACAACATTCTGATCTCAAATGAAACTGATGAGACTAGCGCCCTTTTTTCAGTTATGTGTTAGATTCTTGTTATAAAGAATAAGAATATAGAATATATTCCAAGAATATAAAATCATAAAGGTAGTAGCAGCAGGTGGACCTTATGTGGCAAGAAAAAAGTGGGTCCAGTGATAGGGAAGACTATTTGCCATAAGTGCTTTCACTTTTTACTGGCCAGTCAAATATTCAGCCTTCATGAACTTATATGCATGCGTTCTGCTGTGTTTCATTTAATGAGCATTTTTCAATGTTATATTGATTGAAGGATTTGTACCTTCTCCTTTTATTTGGTACAGTGTATATTCGAGGATATACCACACATGAAGTGTGTTCAAGATGTTGCCATTTTTGCTGGAGATTTGTTGCTCTTGTTAGGAATATCAGAAAGTGCTGCCAGCTTTTCATATAATATGGAAAAAAATACAATTTAGGAGAAATTGTGTGTAATTAAAACTCCTGCCATAAGTAGCCCACAAAGATAAAGTCTTCCATTGATTAATAGCGCAAGAAGGGCATAGGCAATGGGCCATACTACCCCCCACTAATGTATATTAACCTTGACCTTTAGGTGCTTCCCCACAGCAATGAAAGGCTGGTTCTATACCCCTACCCAATCAATCCTTTGTTTCTCAACTGAGACAGCTAATAAAGGTGTCAAATATGGTGGAGGTTTGGTAATTAGAACACCTGTTCATGATGAACAGGACAGAGACCAGCTTGTCATTTGACACAAGTCCTCAAGCAACAATGATGTGGCAAAAATAAATAAATTAATGAATTACCTTGCTTCCCATAGTAGTTTAACCAAAAATGTAGAGCAGAAGAGGACTTGAGTCCCATACAAGTGGTTTGAGCTTTCACGTTTACTGGAAAACATGGATTTTCAATAGGTTCTCTACCAGAACACAGAGGAATTAAATAACTTGTAAAATATTTCAACATTTAAGTTTCGGCTGCAGAGCTGATGTTGTGTCATATTTAAGTAGCACATAAAAAAAAATGCAGTGGTCAAATGCCTCATTAGTTTACAGACTGACACCCCCAGAATATGCTTTTGTAAGAATTTTACCATAAGGACAGAGTTTTAATGCTGCTCAATATTGATGATAAATCCTTGTAAACTTGTTAATAATTAGGCTAAGCAAAAATAAAATTGCAAAGTACATTGCATCCCATGTGCTTATTCTAACATGTTGTGTTACTATGTGTGCATAGCTCTGAGGTCATCCTTAAAATATATGTCAGAATTTGCTTCTGTGGTCTGCTTCCAGAAAAAAAGAGAATTATGTTCAGCTGAGTATTTGCATCCATCTTTTCCATTACATTTTTTTAATCCAGAGCAATAAGTTGCTTTATTGATAACTGTATACAGTTATTTGGATAGCAGAATGCCATTTAAAGAATCTCTGAAGCTTTCTGGTTTTGCTGTGTCCAGGCATCGGGCAGTGTGGGCGCAGTCACTTCAGTAATGGATGTGGTGCACAAATGGAACAATTACACGCGAACAAAGAAACAGCAGCGTCATCTGTTGGGCAGCAAAATAAGTGATTCTGTGCCACACATCTAATTCTGGAACAAATGGCTTACCTTAGCCTCTGCCTATTTTTTCTCATTTAAAGTATAATCAACTATTTTTGCTTTTCTTGTATTTAGGATAAGATAATCATGTTAAATGTAAATACAGAATTAAAAGTAGCACATAGAAATAAGGTCTCAAGTATACCAGTTAGTCAGAAATTAATTTGACCAGCTCTTTTCTTCAGTGTTGTCGTAGCACAAATGTCATTTCTAATAGCTGCCTTCATAAATCTGGCAATGTCTGAATTCTGAGCATCTAATGGATTTGCCACTAAAGAAAAACATGTGCTCTGGAATTTAGAACTTTGTACTGGACATGAAAACTAATTAACAGCCTCAATAGTAGTTGTCCTAAATTGTTTATTTTAAGTGCAAAATTTATAGCATTCAGTTAGAATTTGGTCTGGGGGAAGAAGGAAAAGGATGTTTTTTCTTCATCTGTACCAAGGGCTGCAGGAAGTCGTGGTACATTACAGATTTATGACAGAATATTTCTCCTGGGGTTTATAATAACTATCATGTGACAGATTTCTGTATTAGATCTGGATTCAAGATAGCAAAGTATCATCCCAAAATATACAAAGTCATCAAGCTTTATGTTATTTATCTTTCTAATTCTTAAATCCTTCACAGGAATCAGAGAACCTATTTGAATTCACAAAGGTTATATTCATATAGGCAGTTCCAGGCATTAGTGTAGCATCTGAATGTATGCTTTCTGAAATGTATCAAGACTGTCAAGATTTGAGAATAGTTTGGCATAGGAGGAGAGGTTGCGAACTCATTGGTTGTGGACAGTGCCCAGTGAGGAGAGAGCAAGCTGTTCCCTTGACTTTAGTGAGTGTTATATTTATTATTCCAAACTGAACTTCATTCACTGATCTAATAACTCAAAATTCATCCTCAGTTTGTTTTACCTGTGGTGAGATTGTCTCACCTGTTTCAGCAGAGCTTTTTAGTATGCAACAGATTTTTTTATTGTTTATAAGGTGAATGTGGCTGTCAAGGAATGAATTTGAAGAATATCCAGTTTTTCTTACATTCCAAATATAGTTATAATTAGGAAGTAGTGATTACTACCATCAGTTAGTAACATCAGTAGGTAGTAATATTCCCTGTTAGAAAATAGGAAACTTAGTAATAGCTTTTCTCTTTCAAGAGTGTAGATGGAACCTAATTCACATAAATATTGAGGTATCAATATTATGTAATATTGATTCATACATTTGCATGAATATATGTGTTAATTTATTAACACTAGAGGAACACAAATTTCTAGAGCAAGGGCTACCTTTAACAGCAGAAATAAGTGATAATCAACTGTATGTTTTATTTTTTTATGGTTTAATAGTTCTTTATGACATAAGTTTGTTTTTCTGAAGGAGGAAATCAACAATAGAATGCTGCTGGCAGTATTGTGTAGATGTACTATGTTTTAATACTGACCCCTAGTGACAGAATTATATTTTTGAGCTAATGTGCTGCAAGGTAAAGGGATTTTTTTGAGTTTTGTGGGTTGTGCAGTTACTTTTTTACATTAGCATCCATGTCTACTGCACCCTGTAAAATACAGTTATCTCAGGCCACAAACAGGTTCCTCTTTTTCCTTTCTCTTACTGTAAAACCATATCATGGGAGGTACTTTATTAAA
>VZTN01013006.1:0-15051 GCA_013400515.1 Erpornis zantholeuca | reverse complement strand
GTAGTGGCAAAAGGACCATGATTACTCTTGAGTGTACATCCTTGCAAAGTCATTCAGTGATATGCATTGAGATAAATTATGCTTTTTATGAATTAGAAGTGGCAAGGTTTATTTTACATATGAGTTAATATTTCAGTCAAAGATATTGGTGCTTTTGCATGCATATTTTCATTGTAGTAGATTTCTAAATTAAATTATTTAAGGGTATGTTTTAACTTAGTTGAGTATAGTGTGAAGTTGTTTATTTGAAGTGTCTATAAGGAAATTTCAGGGTTATGACAGACCATGCAAACTTAATTCTGCCCTGCTGTGAATTTAACCTGTGCACTGACTGTGGCATGTTGTCCACTTGGACTGTCATCTGGTAAAAATAAGCTTTCACAAGTAACCTTAACATTGTGACATGCAACCTTAGTAATTTTGTCTTAACATAGTGGTATATGTGTATTTTCTTGGAGATGTAATTTAAAGAGAGAAAGCTAAAAGCATAAATTTCTGCACTCTAAATCATTGTGAGAGCTTGAGCTTTTAGCAAGGCATGGGAGACTGCTGCCATGGGATCTTTCAGGAGCAAAAAGGGTATCTATTGTTGAATTTCAAGCCTTCCATGTAATAGTGGAAATACCAGAAATTCTTTACAAAGGTTGCAGTTAGTATTATAATTGCAAGTCTCAGGTATCATGAACAGATAGTTCATTACCAATGCTCCTGTAATATTTTAAATTAGGTATACTACAGTTTTAGAACTGAGATCTGTGTAACTTTGTCAGATGAGTTCAATGATAGACATCAGAAGATCTCTGTGAATTGCTAAATGAGAGTCAGGTATTACAGTCTTTGCTAAGCCAGACAGTTTAAGGTTTTATTGCGTCCACACTGTGAGGTTTATTGAGTTTTGGTTTTGTTGCAGTTTTAACAAGATACTTGTAATTAGAAAATAAAATAGGGGGTTCTGTTCCTGAAATGAAAAATTAATATGGTTTGTTGATATCATCGATATTTTTATTGGAGCACAAAGGGCCCCCAGATTGTAGATCTGAGTCTCTTGTGCTAGATTCCCTTACTCAGAATAAACATACTGACATTAATTTCCCTTGTATAGTGAAGAAAATGGAAGTAATATTACTCTTTAAATAGAATACGAGTGACTATTTACAACAGTCAATTGCTTTTGAAACTAATTAAATCACAAAGTGAAATTTTTGGTAAGTGCAGAAGACATTTATTGGATGTGATTATTCTGATGGCATAACAAGGCTAATGAAGAATACTAATACATTTAAGGAATAAAAAGGAAGCTATTTCTTGAGGCTTTTTCAAACTTCTGGTTATGATATTCTTGCTCAGCCAGAAATTGCATAAGAGAGCTGGATCAAAACGCCTTGCGTGAAAAAGAAGTCATGCGATTTAACACAGATAGAGTTGATTTTAAAATATGTGTGTAATTAGAAGCGTAATTCTTATGCATAATTTACATGCAATTATATATGAAAATGAGATATGCACAGGCATAAATGGCTAGCTAAGCACCTCACACACAATCACAGTAATTTTGCACAGAAATTAAACATGCAGTTGCAAACACATTTGAAAAAAATGAAGTCCAGTGAGGAGGAAAAATTTTAATTTCTTCTGAGCAGAAATTGTGTTAAATCCTCAGTCAGGAGGGGCGGGAGTAAACAGCATAGAAGTGAATAAAAATATAATTGAATATAAACCAGTTTATGTTCAGTCATGGTAGCAGAAACAAAACCAAACATAGTTTTTATTTTTACCATTTTTATGAAGTGTCAATCTCACTAGTGTAAATTTAGTACAATCCTGAGTAAACAGTGGTGTCAAGCTGTACCACTGCTCTTCTCCTCTATCTCCCCTTCCCGGAAGGTTGTTTAGGTTGGGGGTTTAGGGGGCAGTCTCTGTTTTCTGGCAGCTCTTTGAACACTCTTAGTTGCTTTCTCCATTACCCTAGACTTTCGCTTCAGGAGGAAGAGCTAGCCAGACCATTACCAATGCTCTAAGTAAATAATCTGTTGTTTTCCTTGCAATGGCTAGAGGTCTTGGTCACAGACCAGAGCTTTTATGCTTCTGTGATGCCAACAAAGAGGTGGTTCTTGTCACAGAGTGCTTATAGTACTAAAAATAAAATAAAGTAAAAAAAACCCCACAGAATATTAATCCAATTTTTACTGCTGATTGTTTTCACAACACACTCCCAATATCTGAGCTTTCCTATTGGACCCCAGACAACTAAAGCAACAAAATACCCACTTTAGTGACATTCACACATGTTACACAGTGTCTGTTAAAAAAAGTTTGTGTTGTGAAGTTTATGGTAATGATTTTATTGAGAAGATTTAATTTATTTTTGCACTAAAAGTAGTAAAGAAAATGCTTGTTTTTCTCAATTTCTCAGCATTTATTCTTTGAGTTTTGAATTATCTTTCAGAGAATTTTCAAGAAAATGTCTTAATAATGTTACAATGTATACTTAAAATGAATAAATTAAATATTTATTTTCTGACCTTTTTATATTTGTCTTCCCAATGACAGTTGAAAAAAATATTTTATTTCAAGCTATTCTTGAATACAGTAATTTGAATTCAATTGTAAAGAGTGTGCTTAAGGTCCTTAGGGTACCTGAACTGTGTATACCTTGATTAAGGTAAATGCGTAACTGGTTAGGTTAGGCATTCTAAGGGTCATAATATGTGCTTATAAATCATAACATTTGAATTATTTTAAATTTAGTTTAAGCTCTGTAATTCCTATATGTCTTGTCTATTTTTTTCTTCCTGTTTGTAGTTCAGATAGGCAACTTCCACTTTTGAGGGAAAAAGCAAATGTTGCAAATGCAACATCTTTTTTTTTCCCCCTTGTCATTGTCTTCTTTCCTTTTCCCTAACCTTTTTGTCCTTGTTTAGGGAAGTATATATACACATGTTTAGGAAAGAATATATACACAACATGGAGGAAAAAACTTGTGGATTTATTTAACTTACTGCTTTTCCACATCAAAAAGTGTATATTTTTTTTCAGCTAAACCAGGGCTCACTTCTTCCTTCAGGATACAGTTCTGTAGTAGAAGCACTGATAAATTCCACAGTCTCAGTAGGATGTGTCTGAAGGAGAGTGTTCTGGAGGCAGGGAGAGTCTAGTGCTAATCTACATTAGTCAAAGACAGAGCTGGTCAAAACCTTTTCTGACTTTTGCTGCCTTATAACAAAAAAGTTACATTGTGCATGTCTCTGCCCAAGATAGAAGGGAACAAGGACCTCCATACTTAGTGTTGTGGTATTTCAGCACCTTTAACTTAAACACGTTCATTCTCTTAGCTCCCCTCTGAGGCCAGGTTCTGTAGCCCAGGGTGACAGTTCTATTTCTGCATTCTCCAGAGGCCTGTGGGGTTGGAGTGAGTTGAACTATGAATTCCCCATTCTTCCTTCTTCTGTGTGCGTCTCTGTTACCAGGACACAGCACTGGCCTCAGATGTTCATGCACTCTTAAAAACTTATTATCAAAGGTATTGATTACCTTCAACTCTTACCTGCCAGTGTCACTTCAAACAAATTCTTTTTGCCTTGTGCTCAGTTGTACTACTTGATTAAACTATATGCATGAAACTGTGATTCAAAATGAGTCTGCGCAGAAGTAGAATGCAGGATGGAAATAAATATGCATGACCTTCTAAATCAGTGGTTCTCAACCTTTTTGAAGTTGAGTGGCACTTGAGAAAATTGGCTGTGCTCTGTACCTTGCTGAGGTCAGCTCTGAACACATGAGGAGCCATCACCTTGCTCTTTTGTTAAGTGCTTGTGTACTTGCTGGTTTTATGGAAATTATAGTAAATCTGCTTATAATGTGATTGGCTACATCATTCAGTGCTGTGTATCATTCTGTAGCCAGTCTGTTAGGGACTATATGTTTACTAGGAGCTCCTGTGGGAGAAAATGTGTATTCTTGCATGTAGTATGGGAATAGTATTGTCCTGTACTTACTGCAGAAATATTGGATATACNGAAACTGCTTGATTTTATTTTTGTTTTTTTTCCTTCCTGGGTAAAAAGTGTGTGTATGCACTGCATAATGCAGTAAATCTGATTGCTGATGAGCACACCTTACTGTGTACGGCCATGTGTGCGTATGGTGAGTCTCACCCAAGCTGTGCCAGCAGGTCCATCATGGCATTGTTACATGTGCTGGGAATGTGACGTTTTCCAGCAAGCCTGTGGTACATGTGGCATATGGCTCCTTCTTACATGTGCAATCAACATGTCCAGAATTTCTTCATATACAGCAGCCTAGAAAGAGCTACAACAGCCCTGAAGCTGAAAGTTTGGATAAAATTTTCATGGTCAAGATAAGACAGTATTAACCAACGAACTACTTACTTACCTCAGTAAAAACCCAAAACAACCACAAGAAAGAAAGCCACGCACCAAATAACACATTTTCAGCTCTTTGTCATCTGAAGGAAAGGGGAGTAGGAAAGGGGAAGGAGGACACACAAAGGAAAATCCAGCTACTTGAAGGAAGACAGATGAGTGCAGTGTGGGACATCTGAAAACATGAGATTCACTTCTGAACAGAGACTGAAGTGCTTGCATTAAAGCTACTGGTGCTCCAGGAGGATTAATTAGGCAACAGCAAACTGACCCTGTATCTTAATGCTGCACTCAAGCTAATCATTTCACTCACCTTCAGTCCCTGGATTGCTGCTTTTTCCTGGTTTTCCAAACAGGTAACTACTGCCTGCCTGCCAGATTTTCTTAGATCCATGCTCCAGCACTACTTGTGAGCTGCCAATGCCTTGCACCTGAGGCAGAGGTGAGAATAACAAACCCTGTTAGGCTCTGCTGATTCATTCCAAGTATGCTCAGTAGCATCTGTATCCCCCTCTCTTGACAATGTGGAGATACTGCACTAAGATGAATTCACAGTAAGACCTACACCACGTTGCCCATGTAATGGGATTATGTGGTTGCCATGTATTCTACGTTGTGTCCTGTTTGCATAAAACTGTGACTGGCAACATTCCTCATGGGGTTTTTTTGTTTGTTATCAGTGCCAACAGTCTTTGGTAGTATAACTATTTCTTTTATATGTGATACTTCTAAGCTTGGTTTATTTTGTAACTGTGAAAGTTATCAAAATATTAGTCAGATTTTGGTAAGGCATTGTTACAGCAAAAGATTTTCACATACAGGTCTCTTATAACTGTGTACACAAAAATTTAACAAAACTTATAAAAAGTGTAAACTCTTTTATTGAAGAGTTTTTTATAGTTTTGATGTAGACAACATGTACTAAAAGAGGGTATAAAAAGCAGTTGCAATGAAAATTCAACTTGCCATCTGTGCATTCCCATTGCTAACAATATTACCAACTTTTGTTTAACAAGCAGATGAGCCTAAAGTTAAATTATATATCCTCTAATAGTGCAGCTCCTTGCACCTTCTGCTGTCTCCTTCCTAAAATTCCTACTTCATTAATAATGGTTCTCAGTTTTATTTTTTCTTTGACTGTTCTCTAACCTAAATCTATGAAATTATCCTTAGAAAAAAATCCCAACCATCTTCCCCAATATTATGTGGAAATAGATTAAGTCTAGCTGAGGACTTGACCACACCAGCATTTGTCCCAGCACTGCTGAGGGGCAGCACCCTTCAGCCGTGGATGCAATGTCATCTGGGAACAGAGGGAATATGTAAACTGGATCTGCTGTTGATAGGTTAGTTGATCTGGACTCATAGTCATAGCCAGCCCTAAGCTCTGTTCTGATGAGGCTGCTGTTACTCTGCTAACTTGACTTGTATAAGTCCAGCTCAGTAATTCCTGCATTGCATTGAACTGCACCATGTACACTTACATTGTAAGAATGACAGAAACTTGGTGTACATGTTTATACCACATAGGTATCTGATCACAGAAGTTTACAGAGGCAGAACAAAGGAAAACATGATTTTTCTGTTTACTATAATCCTCATTAGAAGTAGTGCTAGGCTGTTTATAGGCAAAAAGGTGGTAAGAGGCTGAGGAAGCATTTGCCTGGAACTAAAGATACAGAAATTCTGCACCTGTGAAAAAATGCAGGATTTAATTGACTTGTTCAACACCTCAGAAAGAATCCATGTCCTTGTAAGTTAAAAGAAGTTTGTGCGTTGGTTTGTCTGCTTAGGTTGTGCCTCTTGAACTTCTCACCATGAGTCATATATAAATCACGCACACACACACATATATATATACAGATGCATACCTATGCATATATGTAAATCTTGAATTGTAATACTGGTTTAGTTGGTAAAAACAGCACAATAAAGAAAAAATGGTCCTAAAATAACATGTTTTTTTTTCCCCTCCTTCATTTGGCTAGTGCTGTTGCTGAGGCTGGAGGAATTGAGCTATTAATGAATACCTTGAACGCCCACAGAGATGGAGCCATTGCCAATGGCATTGCAGTGCTAACAAATCTGTCCCTGCAAGAGTCATTCCGCATCAGAATCCAGAGCCATGGTGTCATGAGTGCCCTTGCAGGGTCACTGCGCTCAACCAACAGCCAAGTGCAGAACAAAGCTGCATTTGCTGTGGCTGCCTTTGGTTGTGATGCTGATACACGGACTGAGGTAAAACTACTCTTTGAGGTTGTGGTTCTTGATAATGTTTCTAGATCTGAGGTAGGAGTTATATGAATCAGGAATCTGTTGTGTCTGATGTAGAAGTCCTGAGCTTTCTAGGTAATTACTTATTTTTGTGATTCTTGTTCAGCTGAATTTAGTTTAGTTTTTTAGGAGATTTTGGAAAGGGTTTTCTTTAACTTGAATTTTCATTACTCTGTTTGCTTTCACTAAATAATTGCTTTGCAGCTTTTCAGTGGCTCCAATGAGCTTTAACCAGGTCTATATTTTGATCTGTATATTTAGGAGCATTACACATCAAGGTTTCTTTCAGCTGCAACAGTCAGCTGAACTTTGAAGATGAGAAGTTCAGTCTTTACTCTCCCTCTCCCTCAGAGTTCTGTTTCCCATTTTTAAGGCCTGAACGGCAATGTCTGACCTTGATTAATGAGATACTGGATGTGCATGGAGTAAATGTATTTCAGACAAAACTCAAAATATAATTAATCCTTTGATCAGTGACATCCAGCAAGTTGAACTCTTTGCTGTTTATGAATTGGTCATAGTATTTTCTTCTCATAAATAAGAATGATGCTATGTGCATTCATAAATCATAAGTTGGGGCTTCTCATGGGTCAAGGCTGTTAATTAGGACATGAATAAGGGGCATAGATAATTAATCTACCTCTTTCAGTGTCCTTAAAATGTCTTTCTCTTCAGAAATCCAAATGAGCAATATTTCCTCCAGCATGTATAGGAAAGATACTGTAGCACACAAGAGAATCGGATGTTAATAAGATTGTCATACATACAATACAAATTCAAAAGTATTGTGATGTAAATTAGTTGCTAAGAGGCACCAGAACACAGAAAAAGCTGTGCAATTCTCAGTGGCAGTCCTGGATCATGTAGTTTCTTTGGGTTCCACACTACAGCCTAATAACTGAAAAGCAGGGCAGAGCCAGAAGGGATGTCTACCTTGTACCACTCTGAAGCTCCAGCCTATGCAGAGTTCACAGAAACACAAAATCCCCATAAACTACCTTTTTTTCCAGCCCAGTGTAGCTTGTGTACAAAGCTTGAATGTTTTGGGGGGTGGATTTCACAGGCTGTTCTTGTTGGGATAGAGGAAAGATGTAAGTCGCAATGTCTTCACTTTTCTAATAGTTAAGAAATGCAGGCGGACTGCGACCACTCGTTAGATTGCTGCATTCTAAAAATGAAGAAGTCAGAAGAAATGCCTGTTGGGCTGTTATGGTCTGTGCAAGTGATGAACTAACTGCTGTTGAACTGTGCAACCTAGGGTGAGTAGAAATAGTATCAAAAGTCAGAGGAAAATTTTTGATGGGAGAATTCAATTTAAGTCAATCTTTACATATTCATAGCAGAATAACAAAGCTTTCTGATAAGCTGAAACTGCTTTTGCACCACAGATGTTACAGATGAAATGGTATTGATTTTTAGGAACAGAATCTTCTGACAAAATATAAGCCTGCAGTGAGAACTGTCTAGAATTATAAGACATTTATTGTTTCTGTGACTGAATTAGGCTTTATATTGAAGATAACTTTTATCAGTCAATCGTAGGGACTACAGTGCCCCACACATTTGAAACTCAAATAAAGGTTTCAGACCAAGTTTAATAGACAGTAAATTGTACTTATTACACACAAGATAGATTGGATTTACAAGATCTGGTTAACTGCAGGTGTGCTGAAGTGTCACTTGAAAGTGGCTCTGTTTTATTCTTTCTTAGAAACTCCCAATTCCATATATTGGTATCTGAATCACAAAAGCTGGTTTAGGTTATAAGAATTATGACACAGGACTCCTCAGACAGAGTGACTCTTTTAGTTACTGTTAAATTAAAATATATGTAATTGCCCTGCTCCCCCTGCTGGGCATTTCTCTGATAACTGCACAGATACTTTAAATCCATTTATGAGGGGATTTCTGAGACTCTCAGAAGTTCAGATCAGGAGGGGACCTCAAAGGCGATGTTATCCACCTATCCTAGTGTAAGACAGAATAAGGTACACTAAAATATTTTGGCTTGGTTAAATACTGATCCTAGGGAATTCACAACTTTCTGAGGTAACCTCTTCCAGTGCTGGAATATCCTTACACTTAGAAGGGGTTTCTCAGTTTTATATATCCTTTACAACAAATCATGTTGTCCTGCTTTCAGTGAGAATGAATAACCATTTTTTAATAGCAATTTGAGTTTATCTCACTGAATTTTCTCATTTTCCAGGTCCCTCTCTGCTTCCTTTTCATGACAAAATAAAAATGTCAGACAAGTTTTGTTTGTATCATTTCATCACACGTCTCTGAATTTCTCTAATTTTTATGCCATTTTGAAGTATCATCTCCTAGCTTGGATGAGATACTTCAGATGAGGTCATACCACCATCAAATAAAGCTCAGTAATTATTTTCTGTTTCTTGCATTTGGCACTATTCTTATTTAATTCCTTTTTGTCATGGTATCAAAGTAGGACTCTAATTTATGTGTCCTTCGAGTTTGACAGCATATTATTGATAATAATCAATTAAGCATAGTGTTTCAACTAGTCAGGCGCTACTTCATGTTATTTTCATGAAGATCATATTTCCCTGACTTGCTCATGAGTATCCAAGTAGGAGTAAGTGAAAAGACTTATAAAAGTCAAGACATATCTCAAATTCAGCTCATAACTCGCATCTACTTCTTCTGCCTATATGTTAAGTCAGTTACCCTATTGCAGCAAGGATTAGATTGGCTTTACATGATTAATTCTCGACAAATACATAATAGCAGTTTCCCATCTCTTGTTGCTTGCCAACTGATTGTTTAATAATTTGATATTATGTTCTTTGGGCATTGAAATTTGGCTGAATGATCTCTATTATAATTTCCTTGATCTTAGTTTTTTTCACAACTAGATAGTATCTTTGCCCTACTCCACTCACCAGGTATTTAGCCTAGAATTTTCCAATACAACTATAAATAGTTCCAATGTTGCTTTTGCAAATTCATAGAGTGTGTGAGGTAAGTGTCCTCAGGGACTGCTAACCTTTTCTCCTCAAACTTATTCTACACATGCTAAGACTACTGTTTCTACCTCCTTGTTAATATTACTGCCAGGCATCTGCTCGAAACCTTTCTATGAAAACTGAAGCAAAAAAGGCATCAGACACTTCAGTCTTTTCTGTGCCATCTGTTAAGAGTTTTCTTCCCACATTGAGTAATAGGCCTACATTTTTCTCTCTGACTGGTAGCATATGAAACATTTTGGTTTTGGTCCTCAATAGTTGTGTTCACTTTGCCTGTGGATCTTTTGGGTTTATCCCTTACTTCTATTCTGTTGGAAGTGTCAGTGTTTCCATTTCTGTTTGATTCTTGGCATTTTTGTTTTCATCTCCTCACGGAATTTTTGGTGCAGCTGTATTTATCTGGTTTTGGCCTATCTTTTCTCCATATGAGGGCAGTCTGCCATTGTGTCTGTAATGTCTTTTGATTTAGACCCTGCTGTACACATTAGCCTTTCTTTATTCATTTACCCCTTTAAAATTCTTCCCAGTGTTGCTTGCTTATTATCTGCAATATGCTGTAGACATACAGACTGAACTGCTCTTGCACTATCTTCTCTTACTGCTCTCTTCTATAAGAGAAGGTTGTTGTTTGCCTTGCCTGAAAAACTTGTTCTCTGGAGTTCATCTGAATTCATCCCTTCAAAAGTCTACATTGTAGATGTCCACAGCTGAGGCTCCCTGTGTATTTCACAGAATATATAAAATTGATTCCTTGGGACATGAAGAATATCATGTGTGATAGAACTATGCATGTGTGCACAGTCACACACAGATAGAAATTTGAATATGTACACCACACACACACACACACACACACACACACACACACACACACACACACCCCAGAGATATCATTCTTTTTTCCTGTTGTTTTTTCTTTTTTTCATTCCTTAACAGTCTCAAAAATAGTGTTCTCCTGATTTGGTTTCCTTTATCCTCTTAGTGAGCTTTTCCTAAGTTTTTCAAGTCAAAGGTTTTCAGTATGTGTGTTTCAGCACCAGAAACAACTTAAGAAATTAATTCCTCTCTTCCCATGTCCCCACATTCCTATTTGTTTCTATCTCCATGCTGCAAAAATCCTGCCATTCTGGTGGTGTTGTGTTGGGGTTTTAGGGATTCCCCTTTGTTTTTCTTTTTCTCTTAAAGGAATTTTCCCCATACTTTTGTTGCTAAGGGACAAATTGCTGGGTGCTTAAGAGAGACAAAGAAGACCTGGCCAAAGGCAGAGGAGTTCAGCTGGCTACCCCCATTTTCCTGGGGTTTTCTCACTGGGGCAGAGATGCTGCTAGATTTGAACTGGAGAAAAGAAGCTGGGTACAGCCTTGGCTCTCTTGTTCTCCCAGCATCCAGAGGAGGGAGAGGCTGCCCTCGTGGTGGAGAGGACTCGTCACTTTTGCGGGCTCCTGCCTTCTGCTGCCTCTTTCTGTGAGTGGAACCTGCTCTCTGGAGCAGCTGCTGCACTGGAACCCTATTTTAACACCCTACCTCATTAAAAAGGGACTTTTCTCACCACCTGCTCAGGTGCCTCAGGCGACCCTGGGATCCCAAGCCCACCTTTCCCTGCCTTGCTGGGAGCCCGGCCGGGGCTGCCCTGCCTCCGCTGTTCCTTTGCTGCTGCTGTAGGCCTTTGCTACACTGTAGCCCCGCACCTCCTGCCTGCCGAGATACCCCGGGGTTCCCGCTGCAGCTCAGGAGCTTNTTGTTGTTTGTTTGCCTTGTTTTATATATATATATATATATATCTAGTAAAGAGCTGTTATTCCTATTCCCCATGTCTTTGCCTGAAAGCCCCTTAACTTCAAAATTATAATAATTTGGAGAGAAGGGGTTTGAGTCTTCCATTCCGAGGGAGGCGCCTGCCTTCCTCAGCAGACACCTGTCTCTCAAACCGAGTCATGTTGATACACCTCTTTGTGTTTCCATGCTCCTTCATGTTTAGCAAATATTTGCCAGCCATGCTCCTCCAAACTCAGCTACAGTCCTAGACCAGAAGGATTCACACATTGCATAATGCACAACTGAGTCTCCAAATTGCATTGCAGCTGGAAAGAGAAAGCCAGAGAGACCGAGGTGGGGGGAGAGAGGGTGCTCGGACTTTATCATATGGTTGGCCCTTATCATTATTCCTTTTACATATTTTTTTTTTCCCCAGGTTCTCTGTGGTGCATAAGATCCTTCAAGGTAAAAGGTTGTGGCATCCTGTCTGCATTTCTTTAGGTAGCGTTTAATTACCTAAAGGAATTGCTTTTGCTTTAGAGCACAGCACATTGTTTTTCCTTCCCTAGAGAAGGAATTCTGTGCAGCAGAGCCAGCTCCTTGCTGGCCCAGAGGGCACAGGATCAGCACTTGGAAGTGAATCTACCTTGGCCTTGGTAATGATGAAACTAACTCGGAGGTGTGTAATAACAGTTAATTAGTATTTAATGATGAATTAGCCTTTGTATTTTATTTATCAGTGCTTTGGACATCCTAGAAGAAATTAATCTGTCAGCAAAGCGTAGAAATAACTTTAGTGAAGCTGCTCTGGAAAAGCTACTTGATAACAATCTTTCCCAAAAGTACAGCCGGATGGGATATTTATCATCAAGTAATATCATTACTAATGGATTCTATGATTGTGGTCAGGTAAGCTATTCTAAAAAAATTACTCTATTTAGAAAGAGTAAAATTTTCTTCTTAATTTAGAAAGAGTACTGTAGCAAAAGCCAGAATCTGGCTACAGAAAAATACTTCGTTTTCTTGTCCTGAAATTTTGCAGCTGTTCTACAGATCTCTTTTGATTATCTTTCTTCATGGATGAAATCATCTTCATTCTATTCCCTATTTGTGATCCTCCCAGTCCTATCTGAGCTGTCAGACCTAGTTCCTTTCCAGATCCTTTCTCAAGCTTTAGTTCTTCTGGTCTCTTTCCCTGCACTACACTTAATGCTAACTTGACATTGAATGACATTTGGACATTTTGTTTGTTTATTTTTGTATAAGGAAGCAAAGAGTTCATATTTTCACCTTGGTCATGACCCTTTCTCTCACAAAAGAAGTGTTTGTATATAAAGACTGACTCCAGTATCACTTGTTGGTGCTGTGCTCAGTTTAAATCCAAGAAGGCCTTTTCAAAATACCCAGATGAATTAGAAATACCAGTCTTACTGAGAATCAGTGAAATACCTGCTCCTAAAGCACTTGGTTACTTTTGAAAATTCCATCCAGTGTTGTAAAGTCTTCAGAGGCAGGAACATTTCCTTATTCTGGAACTGTTTGGAATGCTTAATAACTACAAGCTAAAATATTTATAACAATCTTTTCTAAGAAAAATTGATGAAGAAAATGCAAATTAAGAAGAAAATAATTTCAGATATTTTGAATGGCTTTATAAGCTCTTACACAGTCTTTGGTTTATGATTAGGAATTTTAAATTACTGTTTAGGTATCTTTTAAATATATTTTTTCTCTGCATCTTTAACTGAGCAGAACACCTTATATTTTATGCTAATTTTCTTGTAGACAAAACGTGGAAAGAAATTTTTGTCTTTGAAAGAACTAAGCAAGCAAGATCTTACTGATCGTCGAGCAATAATCTTCATTAATGCTACAGCCCAAGAAAAGTGAGTCATGTTAGATCTACTAGCATTTGTTGTAATAGCTTGTAATTTTAATGGTTTTCACTGTTTCCAGTACAAACTTCATTCTATCTATCTATCTATCTATCTGCACACATATATAAAGTAGAGACATCTGTTTTATTCCCAGCACGGTGCTTTTATGTCCTAAAAGGCAAAACATTTGTATTTTGTAAAATAGGAATTTGGAAAATAGCTTATTCAGTTGAGTTGCTTTATTTATCTTAGCCTTAAAGATTCATTCATTTAGCACTCTTTGATTCCTGCTGATGGGACACACAGTGTTTTATTAGTTATAACAAGCTTGTCATCTGTAATAATTATGTCATCTAAGCTGAATGTCAACATTTGACAAGGAAACCTATAATTCGATGGTCCTCTTATACAGGCAAATGCATGGAATTTTAAGCACATCATTCCAAGGGGCAGGACAAAGCCAAGCATTAAGCTCTCAGGCTTGATAAGGAACCTGTGTCCATTTCTTCTCTGTTTAAGTTGAAGCCAGCATAACAAATCTTCTTAGATTTGAATGCAGGAAGTTGGTATTGGGCTTGTTTAACTGGGAGCCATTTCCTGTAAACAGTCTCACAGATCAAAGATTGCTCTACCAATGTTTTGTGAGTCCAAAAACTTCTTCTCTGTCAACACATCACATATTTGGTTTACAGTATCATTAGCTTCCCTTTTAAGCTTGTATATGACACCATAAAGATGTCTGGGAATATCTATGACAAATTAGACTTCCATGCTCTTTGTTGATCCCTAGAGTTGTCTTTAACTATCAGGTCTTCTTTCTTTGACTTTGATAGAGCTTCTTGCTTTTATACTTTGGTAGCAGTCTAACTCCCTGGTTACTTTTGTGTCCATCATTGGGTATTCACCGATCTCAGAAGGAAAAAAGAGTTCTAACACAGGAGCTAGCAGGACTCATTGGCAGAGCTTTAAGCTACCCTGGAAGGGAGAAAGGGACAAAGCCAGGCTGGCCAGTGATGAGTTATGAGATTCTGTGTCAAAAAGTGAGGAAAGGAGCACTAATGGGATCCCCCAATCTGCCTCAGGAAGTGTTGGCTACAATGTACCACACCTGAAATGTTTCCACAGGAATGCACCCAGCATGAGAGACAAGGAGAACTCCAGGCTTTGGCCCAGTCCCAGAGATTTGACATCGCTGGCATAAGGCATAAGTGAAACCTGGTGGGATGAGTCCTGTGCCTGGAGTGCCCTCTTGGATGGTTACAGGCTCTTCAGGAGGGACAGGCATGGCAGGAGAGGTGGAGGGGTGGCACTGTATGTAATAGAAGGGGTAGAACCTATGGAACCCACATCTGGCAGTGGCACAGGTGAGAGCCTCTGGATAAGAATCAAGGCACGAACAAATCATGCAGATTTCATCGTGGGAGTCTCCTATAGATCTCTTGGCCAGGAAAATAATGAATTATTCTTTGAGGAACTAAGGGACTCTTCCAAGTCAACTGCCCTTGTCCTTAAGGGAGACTTCAACTTGCCAGAAATCCACTGGGAACATCACACAGTTGGTGCAACCCGGGCCAGAAGATTCCTAAAAAACCTGAACGACACATTATGGAACAGGCTTGGAAAGATGCCTCCTTGATCTACTCCTTGTTAACAGGGTGCATCTTGTGAGCAAGTGGAGATTGGTGGCCGTCTTGGCCACAGTGACCCTGAAGTGATTGAGTTTAAAATCTCTGCTAAGAGAAGGAAAAGTTCCAAAACCTCAACTCTGGATCT
>VZTN01013005.1:9064-28367 GCA_013400515.1 Erpornis zantholeuca | reverse complement strand
TTCAATCTACAAATGATTTCTTACTTATAGCTAACATTTAGGTGCATGAAGACTAAAAAGTGACATTTTGAATGCAAATAATAAAATTACTATGTCTTACAATATCTTCTTTTCATATTATAGTATTTTGTGTAATCTAAACAAAACCTGTATTAAAAAACAAAATTTTAAAATAAAAATTAATAACTGCAGATTATGACCATTTATATTAAATAGTTTACAGATTAGCAATGAAGCTTTTCAGTGCTTGCTAGATATGCAGCATCAACCTAATCAGAAAAAGATTCTTCATAACCTCTGTATGCCAGGCAAGCCTCATGATTTTCCAGTCAAAAGGAGTGTGACATAACCTGATTATGCTTTACAATTACTGTGGTAGTTTAGACACATATTTTGCTACTGCACACAACAATTTGTTTTTAAATCTTGACTTATAAATAAAAAAGTAGTGTTTCTGTCTTTTGTTGTCAGATAACAAAACTCCACTATCTGCAGAACATGACTTATTGGGAAACACTGTAAAAATTGTCTCAATCAACACTGTAACTGCCTCTCAGCATTCTTTGTTATATCAGTATCTAGGAATTCATTACGTTTTTCTCAGATCCTATGTCATTTACAGCAATTGATTTTTTAATAACATGCTTCCCATTCAGACAGCCTGTAATGAAGAACACTTGATATTCTGTTTGGTTAAACACTTTTAATATGACTTTACTCTCCTCTGATTGTATTAGTTGGGAAGGAATATACGTATATGTATTTCTATATTTACATAAGCACACACACTTGCAATTCCACTCTAATGGCTTCTCCTAGCAGGAATATAAGAGACTATGGATGGAAATAATAGATCAAAATACCTGTAATCTAAGTATCTCCTAAAAGGTTGAAAGGAAAAAGTTTTATTATGTCTTTTTGTTCTTTTTGCAGGGTTTGGGGAAAACAAGAACATGCAGTAATTTGGAATTCATTTAAAACTTACATGTAAAATGATAGTCAAGTAAAATTGCCTAGTCTTCAGTCAGAGTAACAGATAACTAAATCCTATCTGTGCTTATTTATTTATATATGGCTCAAAACCATATAATAATGATAAAAAGACTGCATGCAGAAGCATTTTTTTTAACATTAGACCTATTTGTACAAGGATAAAAAAATAGGTAAATTTCCGCCATAACTGAATGGGTGATACTTTGGGATGGGCTGCCCAGGAAAGTGGTGGAGTCCCTGTCCCTGAAGGCATTTAAGGGAAGACTGGACGTGGCACTCAGTGCTATGGTCTGACTGACAACATATTTGGTCAAAGGTTGGGCTTAGTGACTCCAGAAGTTTTTCCAACCAAACTCATTCTGTGATTCTGTGATACAGAAGCATCAAAGTTAAAGTTCAAGGATGCTTCTAAGACTGAAAATATCCATTCTTCTACTTAATTAGGGTTTTTTCTTATTTGTCATCTGCAGCGTCCAGCACTGATGATTTCTATACAGACTTCTGTATTTAGCTGCAACATGTACCCCAGGTCACTATATCTATCAGAAGTAGGTGTCAGAAACAGTAACCTCTTTTACTGTATGAATGCGTTTTACACTTGAAGGAGATGCTCTATTCAGCAGAATGAAAGAAAAATAAGTGAGTGATGAAAAAAAAAAGCTTGAAAATTTGCCGTGATATGTATGCAACAGTTATGCACCTTAATAGTGCCTCCTTGTTACGCAATGTGTAGCTGTATATTATGTCTTCGCTACTCGGGAGATAGAACAGGTACATAAAATGTGTATTATAGATACAGCTTCTGTGAAGTAACAAATTTTTAAACAACTGACATTCTGATGAATTATACAAACAGATTAGACTGGCATAATCTGAAACTAGATTACCATAAAAAATATACTGCAGTTCTACAAAAATGACCCTTGTCAACAAAGACAGAAATTCACACACAATTCTATTATATACCACAGTACTGTTCTTCCAAGAATCTTTAGTAATTGGATCATCTAATCGACCTTCATTGACTTTCATTCATCCTGTCTTGCTTCATGTTAGTCCTGCTTTGAAAAAGTAATATAGGATGATGAGGACAGATTTATAAGTTATGCACTAAAGCATTGTGAATGGGAAATACGCTGGTCTGGAACTAATGGCACAGATTTTGCTCCTATCAAAAAGATCTATGATAAGTGAGATATGATTTAATCATTTTCTTTTTATGTATTGCAGGCTATTATATATAAATTCTGCATTGTTTTACAGAAATTCAATTTTGCCTATTCTGAATTAGATTCTGTAAGTATTAGTTTATTTTACATTCAATTCAATAAATGAAAGTGCAAAAATGAACAAGCAGAGATGATATTTCAAAAAGAAAGGCTAAAGTACAACAATAAAGGCACTTAAATTCCAACTAAAAAGCCTCACAATTAATAAACATCTATAGAAGATAAAACAGAATAAACTGAAAAAAGACACAGGAATATAAAAAGCAAGTGGCACCCTAATTTATTTGTTGAAAAATGCAAATAAAATTGCAAAAACAATTCTTCATTTTATAAAATACTGCCCTCCTACCAAAAGAGAAAATTTATTATCAAAATGAGTTTACTCTGGACTTGAAAAACACTGCTTCCAAAACTAAACATCTTTCACAAAACAGCACATATACATAACCTGATAGACATCAAAATATCAGGAAAATTAAAATAAAAAAGAGAGAAACCATTATAACTTTTGTAAAAAGACTCACACATCAGGAATACTGTATATTCACAAGTGGCAATAGGAAAACTGCATGTTTCTCAGTGTATTTTTTAAGCAAAAGAATGCATGATAATTTCTAAAAATTAAAAATTATATTCCCATTTGCTCTTCATAACACTCAATCAAAAAGACTAATGTGTCCCCATGCTAAGAAATATGAAACATGACAAGAAATGCTCAAGCATTTTAATTTAATATCATTCTGAATACAAAGGAAGAAAAAAATTCCATTTAACTGCAAAATAGGTCCATGGTTTAGTGGCTTAGTATTTCCTCCTTGTGCAAGAAGTGCATGAATGAAATATTCATCCTCTCTGGGACAGAAGATGACTTTGCATTATGTTCACTTTTAATGCCCCCAGAGCTATACAAGTATATTTCCTATTCTGTCTTATGAGCAAAAAAACTCACAAAACCCCAGTTTGACAGCTTTACTGTTCACCCTAACAGAATAATCTCATTACAACCCAAAATCTTTCTAAAAGAAATTAACTTTTATTTTCGCTTCATCTGTGCAATTTGATCTTACACATTCCCATTAAATTCATTTGCTCTGGCAAATTTATCTGTTTACCACAACTTCAATGCTTTTAAAGGGGTGGAGGATTATTTTACATTCATGTAACAACTCTCTTATGCTCATACTGTTTCCCTTCTAAAATGGCCTCACAAGAGCATGGTTAATGTTCACAAACGGTGGAGGTCTTGGTCATGAAAACTGTTAAATACTACTATGTCTCCTTCTTTTCGGTTTATTCCAAGAACACTGTCCATTTTGCGACATTTGCCTCATTACTCTGATTGCCTTCTGAAGGCCTCCTAAGATACCTAAGCAAACCCTTAATCTCCCTGGTCAAGAATCTGAAAAATCCATGTTTCTTTTGTTAAAAACACCATCACCTCCGTAGCAGAAGCCTGTTTTGTTGTCACATGCCTCTCGTAGCCAAAACGAATCTATCATTCTCTCAGTGTTTTTACTTAGACAACCCTCTCACTGCGATCATACAATACCAACTCAGAACCAACTGTTTCTGACAGATTCTCACACATTAATGCTTCTGTTCATTACAAAGAAACAGAACATTATGAAGGTACCGTAACTCTCCTTATACCCAAAGTTATTATATGCATCACATATAATAACATCACCACACACTGTGGTGTGGTAGGCGACAAAGATAAATATTTTTCACATTCTTCACTAGGTCTTTGTTCCTCAGTGAAACAAAGAGTTAAAAAAAAGATTAAAAAAAGTGAAGCAAGCCAAAACACTTGTATAAGAGTGACGTATTTATAACCAGATCCCCTTATCTACCCAACATAAGAATATTCCTAGTATGCAATAATACAAGTCTGAGACATCTACACAGCATTAAGAGATATGACAGCCCTGTATAAATGAGAGCCCCTGTAACCTGACTCTAACACTGAGATAGCAAATACCTGGTACTTACTTAGGCCTATGAAACCACCATAAACTTTAAGAGGAAAAAAAGAGGTTTGATGCCTTGGCATCAAATGTTTATTTTAGGAGTTAGTAAATATGACTGAAAAAGTAATCTTAACATAAAATGGTTTGGGCTGGAAGGGACCTTTAAGACCACTTACAACTCTCCTGCCATGGGGAGGGACACTCTGCCCCTACACCAGATTGCACAGGGTCCCATCCTTACGTTTTTCTGACCTTTAACACTTCCAGGGATGGGACATCCACAACTTTCCTGGGCAATGTGCCAGTAACTCACCAACCTCACAGTAAAGAATTTCTTCCTAATATCTGAACTAAACCTACTTTCGGTTTGAGTCCATTGCCCTTTGCTGAGTCAATCTATGCTCTTGCAAATAGTGTCTCTCCATCTTTATTGTGAGTTCTGTTCAGTACTGGAAAGGCCACAATTAGGTCACCCTAAAAGCCTTCTCTTCTCCAGGATGAACAATCCCAACTCTCTCAGCCTTTCCTCACAGCAGAGCTGCTCCATCCCTCTGATCACCTTGGTGTCCCTCCTCTGGGCTCTCTCCAGCAGCTCCATGTGCTCCCTGTGCTGGGACCCCAGAGCTGGAGGCAGCTCTGCAGGTGGGGTCTCACCAGAGCAGGGCAGAGGGGCAGAATCCCCTCCCTCCCCTGCTGCCCACAGGGCTTTGGATGCAGCCCAGGACACACTTGGCTTTCTGGGCTGGGAGTGTCCATGGCCAGCTCCTGTCCAGCTCTCACCCCCAGCACCCCCAGGTCCTTCTGGGCAGGGCTGCTCTCGATCTGCTCATCCCCAGCCTGGGCTGGCACCAGGGGTTGCCCTGACCCAGGTGCAGCACCAGCACTTGGCCTTGTTAAACCTCATGAGATTCCCTTGGGCCACTTCTCAAGCTTGTCCATGGCCCTCTGGATGGCATCCCATCCCTCAGGAGTGCACCACTGCACCACACAGTTTGCTGTCATCTTAGAACTTGCTGAGGGTGCACTTGATCCCTCCATCTGTGTCACTGATGAAGATAGTAAAAAACACTGGTCCCTGTACCCTGTCCCTGGGGGACACCTCTTGTCACTGATGTCCACTGGGACTCTAAGACATTTATCACTACCCTCTGGGTGAGACATCCAATTCCTTACTCATCTAACAGTCCACTCATCAAATCTATCTCTCTACAATTTACAGGGAAGAATGTTGTAGGGGAACTGTGTCAAAGGCTACAGATAAAGGACATCTGTAAGCCCACAGGTGTAGTCACTTCCACATAGAAGGTCATCAGGGGGCTTATTTTAAGATAATGTGTGCATTTTCTCTTATAAAGCCACTTGGAACATTTAGTACAACTAGAAGATTACACAATTCTTGTTCAAATCTCATCTTCAAAGTTTCATGGATACCATGCAATTGTAGTGAGTGGGGAATCACTTGTAGCAGTTGAAAATATAAGGAAATAAATACAGTTCATGCAAGCTGATGTATACTCCATACATTCTATACCATAAACTACAGTGAAGATGTCTTCACAACTGCATCTGTTTTTCAAGCAACTAACCTTATTTTATTTTTCAGGTTTCATACTAGCCATATGCAATGGAAATACAGTATGACATCATGAAGTTGATCCAATCAGCTGCAATATTTACCTAAGTTTGCCACCAGGAATTCTCTAGATTGTTGTGCCAGAAACTGCAAGTTGGCACAAATACAAAAAAGCTTTCTTACAATCCAGCCTCTAGATACTTCCATCCTATGGCCTTTCATAATTTAGAGATTCATCTCCTCCTCCTCTTTCACAAGCATAGAAGGACATGATTTCCCCAAATTTTCTGCTATAGGCCACAGGTGTAAAATTTTGTCTGCCAAATGCACCAATACAAATTTCATAGAGAGAAATGTTCAGTTCTGATTATGTGGACTCTAGTTGAATCATATGGTCACTACAAGTTACAAATGATAGGACAAATACATGTTAAGGCAGGGAGAAGGAAAAAGTCTTAAGTTGCTTATGCTCTTCAAAATGAAGCATAGGATTAAGAAAATTTTCCATCACCAACAGGTCTCTCATGCCACAGGAAACAGGAGAAGAAATAAAATGCAAAAATTTCCTGCATATTGTAATAAATACAATTTAACATGAAGACAGAAGAATTATGACTAAAACTGCAGAGGTCTAAGAAAGTCATATCATAATTAAAATGTTTCTTATACTTTAAAAACTTTATTACATAAGGAGAAAAGGGAGAAGGTATTTTACTGAAAAATACTAAGTTAATCGAAGTAATATCTAAAAAACAGAATTTTATAGCTAAGCTCACAGAAAAGTAAAAATTATTTAATGGATGTTACTGGGATACCACAAGAGCTTCTTAAAATAGTTGTACCTCGCTCAAATAACTTTACATATCAGTATTCCTGGGTAGCACACATTATTTAATATAAGCCACTATTTTTAAAGCAAGTACGAAAACAAAACACAGAATGTCACTCTAATTTCAGCTACAAATATCGTTACTGGTTGAAATTACCTCAATCTGCCTCTTAGAATCTGCCTCAGAGAATTTAGAAAACTTAACCAGCCCTGCAGATTGCCTTTTGATATTGCAAGCTGTCAAAACACAATTACATTCTCCCTATGAAAAGTCCTTCTAAAAACAAAAAAAGTACAGGGAGAAAAGGTTTCTTACAATATAGGTTAATGGACATGGTATTATACCTTTATTACTAACAGACAAGCTATTAGGTGTTAAGTAGCCATGTTTATTCATCCTGTTGCAAAGTACTAGAAGTCTTCATGTTTCATTAATGAAAAATATAGAATATTCCATACTGTTTTAGCATACAAAATAGATAAAGTTGAAATACGAATCCTAACCGGAGGAGACTTTTTTTAAAAACACCTGTAAAAAGAATCACACGTTCAGACACCCTTGGGAACTGCAATAGAAGCTTACCATCAGCGAAACTGAGAAATATTGCACAGAAGTGGAAATGGTTTTTGTTTGATTTATATATGATCTTCACGCAACGGAGCTCTCACTAAACAGAAATACTTGATAATAAGAAGTAGTATGAAGGGGTTTTTTCTTCACAGTTTTTTTACTTAGTGAACTGCATTCATTACCAGTAATTTAATTTAAAATAAACCTCTGTTACATTAGCCTAATCAAGAAGGACATGGACATATTCTATCAATCTGATGCAGAATCAGCTTTAAAGCATGAATTAGTTAAAAACCTGAAATGCATCAAACATGACGAAAAGACAGATAGGAAGAGGATATGATTTAATATAGTTCGGTTTCCACTTGTATGAATTGTTTACGCGCTTCCTGATCTACTCAGCGCTACAGCCACTGAACATTCAGGCTACTCAGCACAGGCACAATTGGAACAGGATGGACATCAAGATTCTCTTCACAGCAGCTTTAGCGTCTTGTCCCCATATTTAGAAATTGGTGCAGAGTTCTACATTAAATTTTATGGTAGGAAGCAAACATGTTACATCCTGTGAGAATTATTACATGAATGGGACTGGACTACAATGAAAAGTTGCAGGAAAATTAGTCATTAAAATGGTAATCTTCTGCATTCACTACTGTGATTGACTACTTCATTACAATCACAGTTTGATATCAGCAGTAACTGGTAGGAGCAACCTCCAAACACAGCAACAATAAAGAAAAAAAACCCATAAAGCTGCTAAAATAGGACTTTAATATGCACATATGCAAAGATCCAGATCCAAAACACACTTTGGTTTAAAAAAAAAAATTGATATTGCATAGATATATATACATATCCTTGCATATACCTCAATGGAAATTTAATTCATAGATTTTAGAAGACAATCATCTCTAGCACAGAAAAAAGCAAACCAAGTCGAAGTTCTGCACAGTCTATACTTTATTCCTTTTACATCTTTCTTTGTTTAGCTGCAAATGATATAGTACTATGTCTAGTGACAAAAACTTAAAACATTACGATAGAAATTAAGGTATAATTTTTTTAATGCTTGCACTAAGAAACACCACCAAAAAACCCCAAACTAAACAAAAAAAAAAATTGCAACTTTTGCTTTGCTCTAATCACAAAAGCAAGGAAAATCAATTACATCCAGAAGGCATTACAGAATAAGTATTTATAGCTGGTAACAGACAATCTATTCAAATTCTTCATAACAAACATTTCTATGAGCTGCCTTTTTTTTTTAACAGACTTTTTAGCAAGTAGATTGTCAGAATAAAAAACTAGAAGGGTCTTTTTGTTGTGTATTATTCTCAGCATATTTAAAGCAATCATGATTTTTTCTCTTCTGAATGGGCATCCAATGAAGTTCTTGGTATTATTTGGTAAGAAAATCATACATACATTAGTATACCTGGTTGGCATAATTTACATTGCTAGTTTTGATCTATTAGAGTTAAGTCTGAAGAGACTGAGTGGATGGAGACGCAAAAAGAAACTGAGGATATGAAGCAATAAGCACAAATAAAGTACAGTCAGGGAGGCTCTTAAACATATTAATGATATCCATTTGCATTCTTGTCATCTGGATTAAACAATTTTACAATTCCAAGGCCAAAGACTAAAATGGGAAGACAAATCATCTCATAAGGGTCTTCATTGGCACAGAAGAAAACAAAGGAGTGAGAATCTACAGCTTCAACATATGCACTCAGATACAGAAACCAGAAATGCAGCACAAGGCTCTCTGTCATCACATTAAGACATAACCTGGAATGGGCCCAGAAAATCATGGCTGAGACATTACAAATGGTACTAGAAGAAACTAGGTGATGATGATGTGAATGTGAACATGAGTTAGATTTGACATTTTTTATCCTTACGTGTTGTCTAAAGGCATACTTGTTCAGATTACGTCAGTCTATCAGGGCATACATGCATTTCAGAACAGCATCTTGCTAATGAGAAATGCAAGTGGGACTGCTGTGTTAGTTATGATTGGAAGCAGGCTGCAATCCAGTGCAGAACCCAGTGGCTGCCAGGCTTGTGTGAAGCCCTGCCTGCTGCGTGATAATGGCAGGACCAGCGCAAGAGGGTGCTGAAGAGTTCAGCAATTTAGATTTAAGAAAAGAAAAATGAACACCTGCTTGCTCTTCCCAGAGCTCAGCACATTCAGAAAGCAAAGATCACAACTGATGCCAATCTCTAGGTCACCGTGGAAAAGGAAAGGAAAAAAAAAAACAACAAACCAACCCGAAAAGAAAGCAGCAAACAAGCAGGTAAAAAGGGAAAAAAAAAAAAAAGAAAAAAGAAATGTCTTCAACTTTGCTTAAATCAGTAAGTCAGTATGCCTTGGTTTAAAATCGCAGTAGGAAGCTAGGCATCACACAGCCACTCACTGAATCCTGCACACTGTGGGACAGGGGACAGAATCAGAATGGTTAAAGTGAGAAACTTCTGAGCAAAGTAAAGGAAATTTAGTTTAAAATAATAAATAACAAATAAAAACTAAGAAAAACAAATTTTGCAAAGAAACCCAAACCAATTGCTCACAAGTAGCTAAACCAGCAAGTCCAAAAGGTGGCAGTCTGGCCAACCACCTTTAAACATCCGAGTTTTCTTGCTGAGTATGATGCCTTATGGCCTGGAATTTCCCTTTGGTCCATTTTGGGTTACCTGGCTCTGTCCCCACCCTACTCCTTGTGCACCCCCAGCCTGCTCACTGGTGGGGTAAGAAGCAGAAAAGGCCTTAGCTCAGTGCAAGCCCTGCTCAGCAATAATAAAAACAACCCTGTGTTACCAACACTGTTTGCAGCACAAAACCAAAGACAACCCCATACCAGCTATTGTGAATTTCACTCTAACCCAGAAAAATTAATACACAGTATTATCACAGTCTCTCATTTTGGTTTAAGAAATTCAAATGTTTACAAACTCCAGAAACTCAACTACACAAACCCCATGACCGCCCTAAAACCACCACGCATTTAAACAATAAACCCAATTGCAAATAGACACACAAACCCCCCCCATTAAGTAATTTTTTTAAGTCAAGGTTGTTGACAAGATTTTAAAAAAAGAAACAATGCGCTTTTTTCCCGGATCATTCTAATTTTTCCCAGTGTAACACCCTTCACCCCACCCTTATATGATATGACAATTACAAGCAGGAAAGAATTTTTTTTATGCCAGAGCTGTAAAACAAGCTATATAAATCAATAAGGGAAGATGAGTCATTACTTTACTGAAACACACACAAATATTGCCTGCCTCTTAAACTTTCTGATGAATTCCTTCACAAATCAGCTGCAATTTCATGAGAACAGCAAACTATACAATATCCAATGCTATGCATAATCAATGCATCTTCAACATTTCCAGCTTCTGGCAAAGCAATCAATTAGGTCAGCTCTCAAATTATTGTCAATAGTGCCCAAGTACACTGTTTAATGACTTCCAAGTACACTGTTTAATGAGTTGTACGGCATCAGCAATTTTTATTTTCTTTTTGTTGGGGAACAGGGGAGAGAGACAGAGACTACAAGAATGAAGTTGTCCTGACATGCAAGTAATAAGAAGAAAAATCATGTTATTCCTATTCCTAATGTAATATCTGGAAAGGTGTTAAAAATGTATTTTTGATTCTCCGTCTTGTCTTTCTCCATCCCCAATTCACTCTCCCATCCTCATAACAGCTACAGAATCAGCAGAATATAAATAAGGCCACAGACTTCTCTGTGCTGTCCTTGGCAGCCTCTTTCTCCAGAAACAAACAGAACGACCAACTGGACAGCGATAAAAATCACCCCTACCTTGCTCCTTCATACTTGGATTGTTAGACCCTTAGCCGTCTCTGTCTCATTACCTTGAAATGAGACTTGCACAGCCACTGTTTGGCTCTCATTAACTCAATCCCTCTTTTCCTGACCTCCTTAGTATAAATTATTCCAACAATTACCAGAAATTTTAAGGAAAGAAAAAGGATGCAGATGCAAATGAAAAACCTGAAGCACACATTTATCTAAAGTAGGCCATGCTATTTAGCATCTGTATTTTTTACAACTTTTTGGAGGGGTTTTCACAGATGAAGAAGATACGGCATTAACTATTTATATGACTAATGCCTTTCATGGAATATCACCAAAAAATTATTAAACTGAGGAAGGTGAAAATTAAATACAGGAATTTAAGAGCAGAAAATTAAAAACTGAAATGAGAGACTGAAACGAGAATAGTTGAGCTGGGTGGAGTGAAGAGTTATAAACAGATTTTGTATAAGTCTTGAAATAAGTACTACACAGTTTTATCAAGAGGAACATGCGATCCCCAAAAGCAGAACACAACAAACTTTACTGGTGAAGTTGGGAGCATAATCAACACAGATGAAAATAAAGGTCCTATAATCCATCTGGTAAAGTCTACCTAGAAGAGAGAAGGAACACAATTCCACAACGCATTCAGTAAAAATATGTAAAAGCTCTTTGCGGTTCTGTTCACTCATCTTTGCAAAGAAGAAGACAAAGTGAAGACAAACATAAAAAAGAGGCACCAAAATCACGGAATTGGAGCAAATGAGAGCACAGTGTTTACCAAAGATCTGATCTTCCACCTGAGATACACTAGGAAGTAACATAAGGAAAAACTATTTCTTAAAAATAATTATAACTACAACTCTTGTGTGGAAAGACTTGTAACAAAGATTTGAAATTCAAATAAAGTTTCACATTTCACAGCAATTCAACTTCCTAGTATTAAAAGTATAAGCAGTCTATGGATTACGGATCAAAAGAGATAGAAAGAGCTCTAAATCATGTGATTAGCTATAAAAGCAAGTCATGGGACTTCTTGACACAATGGGTCTCTCTTCCATATGTTTCCATATATTCCTTACGGAAGGAATAATTAGCTGAGCCTCACAGACTTTAGGAACATCAAGGTTTAATGAGAAAAACATAACTAAAGTCATGGCTGTCAGCAAATTTGCTTAGTAGTTTTTACTTTTCTCTTCTTCATGACTTAAACCATCAAATTTTCCTCTAGAACACAATAAGAAATCCAATGAGAAAGTAAATCAGTCCCAAATATAAAAGCAGAAGCAAACTCAACAAACAAACCACAAGCAAATCACACAAAAATGCTGCAAAACCAACTCCACTCACCAGGCTGGAACGCTCACCCAGCAGTCAGAGTGACTATAGACATATATTCTAATTGTTTCAAAAATAAAAAAGAATAGCTGGGGAAATTTGGTATCTCCCCAAAATACATACAACATCAAAAGCTTATCAGGTAATGGTTTCCAAGGGAGTGCAATAAGAAAAAAAAATGCTTTTTGAAGGAAAAGACCTTCCATATCCTTGCCATACATTGAAAAATTTATGTTAAGAAAATCAGAATTGTATCCATATTAATAAACTTCCTACAGCTTCAACTGAGGTTTTTTATTTCATGAAATCTTATCTAAGGGATGCATTTTTCTACCAACTGTTATGAACTATGGTGGAAATGTTCTTGTAAGAGTAAGTGCCCTGTGCAAATACACTTAAGCCAAGGCCCCTGGAATATGCTTTAGTGGGGTAAAGTAATTTAGCAGGGACTGGAAAGACAGGAAACCTTAATACTTGACAGTAACTGTCACTAAAAGAGCTATTTCTCACAAAGTTAGAACTGTTAGCCTGAAAAAGTGCCCTACACAAATAGGAAAAGGTCTCATTTTGCAGCTGTTTTCATTTCCTGTCTCACTGCATCACTGCACTACAAGAACCCTAGGGAACTGGACATGCAGTTTACTCAAACCACTCTTGTTCCTGTAAGAATATGAAAACAATATCCCATCTTACTATGAAATAACCTTGATGGTCTGTATAACATTTGTCAGACTAATAAAATTTGTAAAGATACTTGCTGATATGATGGATTGCATTCTTCACTGCTCCAGTTACCTCAAACTAAATTGCCTGTCATTATAATGATGGCTTCTGTAAGTGCAGTTTCTTAATTTGTTCCTCAGTCTTTCAACAGTGATTTCACTATAGACTTAGAATGTTTATGGATCAATAATGTGCAAGAATAAAATACTGAATTCTAACAAAAAGTATTTGTAATCTTTCTGCTTATAGTGTGCCATCACAGAGCATTAGCAGAGAACATAATTCTAAGTAACAGGAGAGTAACTTCAAACCTAGTTCACAAGCCTCCTGCACCATGAACAGACACAAAGTCCTACAGATTCTGAGAAGGACCCAGTGCTGGTGATTCATGGTTGATCCAATGGATGAAAAAGAGAGTGAAAAAATTAATAATAAAGTTGTAACCAATACATATCTTTTCGACATACTTGATCACAAACAGCCTGTCCTGCTGAGCTACTCAAGCGTGCCTGACCTGTGTTTCCCTCACACTGCGTTCAGGTAGAATGCATGATGCAATGATAACCAGCAGGGCTTTCAAAGGAGCCAGAAAATATTCAGAGCACTTACTCTTTTGGCTCACATGCATGATAAAAACATCTGTATTACTTTAAGTCTCTGAAAACAGCACATCTTAATTCAGATGGGAATTAAGATAATCAGGCCATGCTGCCAGCTTACTTCAGGATAGAGTACCCAGGAAGCAACTGTATCTCTACATAGAACAGTAAATCTTCTGAATAGGATCAGGAAGCTTTCTCATTGACAGCCAGCTTCCAGGTTCCAGATTCCAAAGGATCTAAAAGAAGCTCTCCTCAAAAATTCACACAGGCAAAGTTGAGAGAATCACCAGGAAATTTCTCTGCAGATAACTTTATTAAAAAATGAGCTCAAAAGAAGGCAGCCTCCAACAGGAACTGAAATTTGAAGAGGTTCAGGCATGGGAATTACTGGTTCATACCTGCTACAGACACTGCTGCAGGCAGAAACGATGGTACTGCACTGACATTGGATGGCTGTCAGACATGCACCCAAGCCACTCTCCCACACCCTCTCCTCAGCAAGACAGAGGGAACACTACACAGAAGCTCATGGGTCAAGTTAAGGAGACCACTCAAAATTACTGTCACAGGATAAACAGACTCAAGTCTTCCATCTCCTCTGCCCTCTGAGGAAAGCAGATGAATGGGGAATGGGGGTTGAGGTTAGTCCATAACAGCTCCCTTATGCTACTACTCCATTCTCACACTCCTCTCCATCCAGTGTGGCATCCCTGCTACCAGATACAGTCCTTGATGAAATTCTCCCATGTTGCTCCTTTCCACCAAATGCAGTCCTTCAGGAAAAGACTGATCCACAGCCACATTTCCTTCTGGAAAACCTGTGGGCTCCCCTCCATAGCCTGTGGTTCCAGAAGCTTGCTCTGGCATGTGCTGTACACAGCTGCAGCCTCCTGCTGGGCATCTCCACAGGATGCCACACGGAAATGAGCTCCAGATTGGTCTTCAACATGGTGAGCAGGGGAGTCTCTGCTCCAGCATGTGGAGCACCCCCTTGCCATCCTCCTTCACTGACTTCAGGGTCTGCAGAGCTGTTTCTCACACTTTGTCCTCACTCCTCTCCCACGTTCTGCTGTGCAGTAGCTTTAGGCCTTTCGAAGAATATACTTTACCAGAGGTGCCACCCCCTTGCCAGCATCTCACCAAAAGCACACATTGCACTGATAAACGAACAAATTAAAAAAACCCAGACCCCAAAAAGAACCCAGCAAACTGCCTGGGATTTTAGGTAGGAGCAAGAGAAAGATTATTACATAATGGATCTGAAGATGGCAACAAGATGTAGACGTCCTAACAGTGACTACTTCTATGTTACTGCTTCTCATCACTTTGGGGTCCAGGAAGTCTAGGTTCAAACCTGCACCCTGACATAGACTTTTGGATTGTAATATACAAGTGTACTTCATGTAAATCATAATTATAGGCTCATACTGCCAAATCCATATTACATAGCTTTGATATTCACTAGCCATACTCCACAGTTTTTACTAAAAGTACAGAATTATTCCATTATACAAACAGATTTAAGAGCTTTGGATTACATACTGATGCAAAGCAATGTCATGAAAGTCTGCAAATCTCCTCAATTCCACTCCTTTGTTTTTTACCACTGAAGCACTACTTTAGTTTTAAGTATCTTTCAGTTCAAATCACAGTATCCTATTCATTAATGTTTTTAACTATGATTTCACATACTTCAATTACACTCCTCTAAAGGTTAAAGCAGTAACTTCAGAAGCTGAACTACAGAAGAAAGCTGAGTTGCCCATAAAACTATGAACAAACCCACTATTAAAAAGGTATTTTAAGGTAGTAGTAATTTTTCACTCGCTTTTCAATACATCTTATGTCTCTCCCCTTTAGCACTTCTGAGTACCTGTGTTAGAAGAAACTGTCTATAGCATTGAAAAGCTTTATACAAACCTATACACAAAACTTCAGGTTNATTTTTATATATATACACACACACTATTCAGGGAATATATGTTTTTTCAGACAAGCTAGCGTGTGGCATGAGAGGTGTTTAACTCTGTATTAATTTTCCAAAGCAAGTTCCTCAAAGGATCCTGCTCTTTCTATTGGGATCACAATTTAAAGGAACCTGCTGGGCACACACATTCTATGCAGAATGGTTCTACAAATGTCAGTGAGCAGACACAAGGTAAATCAGAGGCAAAACCAAAAATCAAACAAATCACATAAAACTTCTAAGTAATATGGTTATGCTAAAGTAACTGAGTGGAAACACATTTGCTAAGTATACCATTGTAGGTTTGCTCAACATTATTGAAGATAAAGTCACTTAGCTTTTGTGGATTTTGTCCTAGTTGTTGCTCTGTAGAGGTTTAAGTCACTAGGTCCCTCTATGTTTACAATTTGCAGTGCTTGCAGATAGCTGGTATTGCTAAAAAATCTGAAGCTCAAAGGCACAAGTGATTAAAAAATTAGGACTTCACTGAAATTATCTAAACAAGACCATATTGTGCTGTGCCTGCTAAACTGCACCCAGATTGTTCAGAAAACTGAAAATAATGCTCTGATTACTGGGATTCATCAACATCAGTGATAATTTCTGCTCTTGTAACTATATTTCAATGGATACTCAAATAAATGCCTTTGACAAAAACAGAAAAACCTTCCAATTCTGAAAGACATGCTGTTGTAAACAGATCAATCATATCTCATTTCACTGCTGCAGATACAAGGTGAAAGAACACAGACCTGTCTTCTTACTTGCAAAACTTACACAAAAAGACATGATATAGCCCCAGGGAAGGACTGAACTACTTTCGCCTCATCATTAACAACAGCAAGGAACTACGAATAACAATCAATTTTTCCTCTGGAAATAAAAAAACCCCAACAATCTCTTCCTCTTGTTCTTAAAATCAGCTGTAGTAGTTTATATGATACACCAGCACTTTCTTCCGAAATATTCGTTAGTATGTAATTTTCCTGGGCAACACAAGAGCATATGACACATACATGTGATATGTATGAAGCTCCTGGATTCTCATAAACTTAATTCAGAGTCTCAAGTACTAAATTGTTTCTGAGGAAAAAAATACAAACTGATATTTTTAACCCCAAATACAAATTGTACTATTTTGATACACTATACTAATTTGTACTATTCCTGTTTTGAACACAAACTCTTCCCACACAAAAAATTAAGAAATAACTACTTTTGCTTGGTTTATTTGGGGGTGGGAGTTGGTGTTTTTTACTGTGGTGTTTCTTTCAGCCTCTCCACCTGAATTGTTTCAATACTTACAGGAAGTTTATAAGAAAGTTGAGGAAGGACCTTTTATTGGGGCCCAGTAGCACAAGGGGTAGTGGATTTAAACTGTGAGAGGGTAGACTGAGACTAGCTGTAAGGAAGACATTTTTGCAATGTGGCTGGTGAAACACTGCAACAGGTTACCCAGAGAGATGCTGCATCCCTGTAAACACTCAGAAGCAGATGGCATGGGGCTCTGACCAACCTGCTCCAGTGGAAGATGTCCCTGCCCATGGCAGGGAGGTTGGTTTAGATCACATTGAAAGGTCCCTTCTAACTCCAACCATTCTATGATTTTCTTACAACAAAAGTGCCTAAACTGCTGTTGCTACACTGTTGCCAAGTATTTTTCTAAAGTGAAAAAAACTAAGGTTGTTATTAGAAAATACAAAAAATGTGAGAGGCTTACTAATTAAGAAAACACACCAACACCAAGAACACACCAAATGCTCTAAATAATTTCAGTGTATATTTGAAGTTAGTATATATTTGGGCAAATAAAACCCCTGTTTTTTAATTATTTCACAATAAAAACATCTACTATTCCACTTTCGGCTATAATTAAAATATGTTCATGTATATTACCATATGTACACACTGCTATATTTTGTTTAAAATAGCTAAAATGAAAAGATATTTGAAAAATTAAGGCTAAAATCTGACACATAGACATTGAAGGCATTAAACAACGACAAATATTTTTTAGTTGCAGGCTCTAAATAATGCCTCCAGTTAAACTTACTTCATTGTTCAACTATTATATAAAAACGTATCAAAAAATTTCATTAACTAAAATTGAAAAAAGTTGACTAAATTCCTTTCCAGTATGTCTTGAGATGATCTCTGAACATAAAAGGAAAGAATATCAAAAAGCATCAAGTACACATTAAATATAAAATAGCTTATTAAAGAGCAGTATCATTAATAACAAAATTATTCCACACTTGATTAGCTAAAATCATTATTATAATACAAAAGCACAAAAATTACTTTCTTGTTTACGTAGCAGTAATGCAATGCTCTTCCTCTTCAGAGAAATGTGACAATGAATCAACAAATTTTACTGCTTACAAAGCAAAAACACAATTTTCTGGTGTCTTCAATTAAATAAATTCCAACTATTAAGGCTTCTATACTATACTTATCATGGATGATAGAAAAAAAAAAAGTGAAATCATAACTGCTTTCTAAGACAACACGACTTGAAAGTTACATAAAATTGTTTCTGCCACTTCACATTTTAAACTTAACTTACAATCCACCAACGCCAGCTTACTATGCTTTAAAGTAGTTTTTGGTTATTCAGAAATATTATCTCTTATCCTACTAATGCTTAGTCTCCTGAGCACCTTTTAATGTCTGATAAAAAATAATTTTAGAATTCCAAATGGACTTAATCAATCCAAACTGGTGTTTTTCTGTTTGTTAATCTTTTCAAAACAATTCTATCTTTAAAAACTGTTTCCAAATGGGTTTTACTCAAGTGTCCAAAAGTTCTGCTCTCTCTTATTTTATCAGCTACTTTGTCCAGTACATTCAGATGGCTTAAAATCCTATCATTCCTTGCATCATGCACAGGAACATTAAACCAAAAAACCAAACATGCAAAATACCTTATGTTGCATTTGTTTTATGCTGCTGATTCCTTCATCTGACTGAAATTTCATCCTGTAAGAAATGCATTCTTGCCTGAATGATGCATCTCACTGACTTGTTTAACCTAGCCTGTTAAACTTTTGCCACATTTTTAAGTATTTTTAATTGTACGTTTCCTCTTTTTCCTTAAGTATGTTTCACTGACTATATGGGTTTAATTTTTCTTACTGTACATGTTATGTTCTTTTGAATAAGCTGCCTTGTTTTACTTCGTTTCCTGAAGCTGTGCACACTAACAGGTGTGTGGGTGGGTGGGTGTGTGTGTGTTACAGCTGATTTTGGGATTTTTGTCCTTCAATTTTTATTTTGATTTGCAACACACAGTAGCCCTTTTTACTGACAGGTGCTCATATTGAACGTTTTGTCACTCAGGAGTACGACATTGGCTGAATCTCCTGCATGCTCCATATCAGTTCTTGCATATCACCGACAGTCTATACATCTGACTTTAGTTGTATCTCACTGTGAAGTTCTCTCCATGACTACTGTACTTCCAGAGCATATTCCCTGCTCTCCTGTCTCCTTCAGTATGTTCCATGCAGCCAGAGACATCATCCTGGTCAAGGAGTCAAAAACCAGAGACCACTACAATTTTTCTATAACATTAAAACTATTTTTCTTCTGGTTCCCACTTTAAAATAGAATTCCCATAGCATAAAGAATAAAATTTAACTTCAAGTTAAAATCATTAAAGAAAACTTCACACCAC
>VZTN01013004.1:170036-192364 GCA_013400515.1 Erpornis zantholeuca | reverse complement strand
AGCCTTTGGAACCAAGTGTTGACTTTGATGCATCATCATCATCATCATCATCTTCATCCTATTCTCAATACAGAATTTCACAGGACAGAGAATTTAGCAAGGTACTGCAGAAAAAACTCTGTTAGAGGAAATACTTTAAGATTTTTTGTAAGATTTAAATGGGTAATCCCTATACTGTGTTCTATTTAGAAGAAACACAACAGGTTTTTTTATATATGTGGATTGCTGATTGTAGCAGAAATGTGACCAAAAAATCAAATACTCCCTTTATCTTTTTATCCTTCCTATTTCTGAGAAAATTAATCTTATAACAAAATCTTTTTTTTATGCCACTAGACTTCAGAGTTTTCAACAAAAAGTTCAGATGTGTGTACATTTCTAGAAGTGGAGCACTCTGGTCTCAACAAACAAAGAAGCAGTCTGCCTCATAGTCTTGAAACAAATGGGCAAAACAACATTGCATCAGAAGAAGATTCTGCTAGAGAAAACGTTACTCCAGGTATGTACAGTGGAGTCAGATCAGTGCTTTCAAAATGAGCTTTGTGCCAGTTTATAAACATCAGCCCTCAGTGTGGGTTTGCAGTGTTGAAATGGGGAGACATGTCACTTCTTTCAGCCCTGTTTTGAAATGTCTTAACTGCTGCACTCTCACACACTGTCTCCTCCACCACCTTTAGTGGTAGAACTCCTAAATTTTTTAAAGTTTATTTCTTGAGCAGTTATGACTGTGATATAAAAGCAGACCGGCTCATTCAAGTCTCTGTAATGGATATTATGTTACTTATCCCTTCTGTGGTGATTTGTTAGCGAAGCAATATCGACTCTGGCTGAAACTGTTCTTTTTCAAGTATTTGTTCATGTATATCCATTACTTTGTAAGTTTGAGTAAGCTGAGGAGGTTCCAAAAATTAATGAAAATTTTGTTCATCTGTTAGTTTCTCTGAACTGACTCATTTGTCTTTTACGTAGTGTTCTTCAAGAAACAATTCCATTTTCCTTTCCCACTGTTAAGTCACAGCAATATATTGCAACATGCAACACTGCAGTACTTGGTCTGATTATAGAACTGCCTCATCTCTCTAGAAAATGAGGATAAGACAACAACATTTGAGCTACAGTGTTGTAATTCATTTAGTGGATTAGAAGTTTATGATTAAGTTAACTGCAGCTTATAGCAGGAAAAGTATTTTTTAATGTTTTGCAGTTAGATTTAAATTAACTTGGTATTTCATGTAATTTTAAATCCTAAAAGTTCCAAATGCAGGTAGTAGCAATCTAAATATTTTTGGAGCAAGAATCAGGTGTTTCAGTGTTTCAAGCTGCTCCAACAGAAAGCTAAACAGGAACAGGAAATGTGGCACAATAATTTAAGTAATAGATGTAGTTATAATGTAAATGTTATTGGTCAGTTATATTTGTGACTTGCAAAGTAATAAAAAATGCTAGAAGAGGTTGACACTTCAAGAATTCATGACTGTGGTCGTAGCAAATAGGATTAAGGAAGCTCCATTCTAACTTCAAATCATTCTGTTTCTAAATTGCTTATAGAAACAATCTTTGTGGTTTAACTGCAATATCTTCCCGTCTCTTAAATGTTTTTATAATTGCAAACCAATTATTGTTGTGCTTGAAAAGGAAGGGGAAAATAACATAAGCAACAGGCTAAGCAAGTAAAAACTATTTTGGATTGTTCAAGGAAGGCTGATATTCATCTGGAGAATTTTCTGTTGATGGCTGATATTGCAGTGTAATTCTTCCCTCCCCATTATCAGCTATTTATCAGCAGACAGTATTCTTTATGCATGTAAAACTAGAAATTTTCTGTGTGTCAGAGAATGCAAAAAAATGTCTAAAGGAATCCATTAAAGGTTTCTGTGGTGTGTATAAAAAGCCTTGGTGACAGCACGATGCTGGAGTCTGTGCTATCAATTTTATCAAACTTAGGACCAAAAAAAAGTAATTTAAACAACACTGTTGTCTGTTTGGCAGATGCTGTTCTGCTGAAATATGTGCCAGTAATTAATGTTGCTACGCAATCTTTCTCTTTGCCCAGCCTCTTCTGTGGAAAAATGGTGTCTTGACTTGTATGCTCAGATGAAGAAAGATAATTTAGGGTGCAATACTGTACCTTGAATGTTGCTTTCTATTTTGATGATTTTCTGCCCAAGTAATGGTGTTTTGGATCATTTTCTTTCTGGTTTGGAGACTTTGTTGCAGGCCCAAAAGAGACACAAAGGACTTCCATTTACAGAGTATAAGTTGTAAAATGTATTGATTTCCCATGTAGTTATGTCACCACCATCACAAATCTATCCCTAAACATATTCTAAGAAGCAGCAAAAAGCATTTTTTCTTGAAGTTTCATGTACAGTGATGGAATAATTTTCTGTAATGTTAATGGTAATATGTTTGAGGAAACTTAAGCAGTTTTTTAAACAAAATGTTTCTTCCTATTTACTGGACTTTTTGTTATACATTACTGAAAAGTCTTATTATGGAGAGACTTAAAGTGGAAATTCTGTTTTGTTAGCAAGAAGTTTGACTTCTGATAATTTTTGAAACAGGATCTGAAGAGTCTTTTCACCCACTGCAGTTAGAATCTACTCTGAGTGATGACTGTCAGAATGCTGATCAGCCAGGGGATCTTGACACTGTGTCACAGAGACCTTCTGAACAAACCCCTGGAATGAAAAACAGAGGCAATGAGAACTGTATTTCACCTGCAAGTGAATATGAAGAGCTGTCAAGAAGCATGGGATGTATTAATCTCCAGTGTTCAGTGGAAAATCTGCGGAATGAAAGTCTGATTCAACTGGAAGAGCAAAAATCATTTTATCAGCTAGATACTACACCAGTTACAATGGATGAAACTTTCCCTCAGCAGTTATTAAAAGAGACTATGTCTTCTGAAAAATCACCTTTGGAGGCATTTGATAAGAAGAAGTATGTGAAGCTTCCTGAAAAATCAGTTCATGTAGATGAAGTAAATAAAGCTGTGGAGCTGCATTCTCAGTGCAATATGAATATAAAGGAGCCAGATCAAAGCTTTCCAGAAAGACAAGAATCTCTGAGGGTTCTCAGAGAAACCAACTTGGAAGACTCAGACATCCATTTACACACTGTTGTACAACAGAACAGTTCTTTACTCCAGAGACATGGAAAACATTCTCATCCTGTGCCCAGAAGCTCATGTCATATTCCTGTCTGGGTGAGTAGAACAGATTTCCAAAAGCAGGGGTTTTATTGTTGCACAAAGTTGCTTTAGACCTTTAATATCTAAAAGCTTGGCAAATGTTGATTTTACAATTCTAGTTCCTGTTTCCTGGAGTTTTGCCCTACTCCTTCTTTCAGATCATAGCAGTGAGATAATTAGCAGTAGTTTAAATGACCTGAGTTCCCACAATGGTTGGAGGAGCTGTAGCATCTCTTGGAGCTGTACTGCATCTCCTTCTCTTAGCACCAAGGGATAGAGCTCGTGCAGCTGGGTTTCATGGCATGGGTACCTCACTGAACTTGGCCCCATTTAGAAGCCTGAAGGAGGTAAATAAATTAACCAAAACACAAGCAAACATAAAGAAATAGCATTGATGTAGCTTTAAAAGAAAAAGTTTACCCTAGAACTAAGTAATTTAAACTTGAGGAGAGGGAATTTTTGTAGTTGTTTGGTTGCTTTGGGTTATTTGTTTCAGTTTTTTGAATTCTGACGCTCTTTCTGTATTTCATTTACTGCTTGGAGCAGGTGTTCTTTCTTCTATATGCTAAATGAGCCTCCTTTTTCTGACAACAGTTGTTGCTATTCCTGAAAATACTGGGTTTTTACTTCTTTTCTTTACTGATGTCTTGTTTAATTTATTTTCTAGGAGACTCAGTCAGGGCGTGGTATTATGGAAGAACCTGAGCTCACTCTGATAAGCTCCAATGACATCAGTATTGCAGAATCAGACACTGAACATCCTAACCAAGAGAAAATTAAGAAGGATGCAGTGGATAAGCCAGCAGGTGTGGATCAGTCTGAATGTGATATTTTTACTGAGGTGAGCATTATCTAATGTGGTTCTGTTTTGAACTTAGTATTAATCACAATAAGGAGAGGCCCCACTGTAGCAGTTAATCCACTGTTGCAAAACAAGAGATTGTTGGGTTCTCCAAGCTTTGTAAGTGCTTTGGATCATCTTGGTTTGATGTTGTTTTCCAGACAGATCAAATAGATCTTAAATTTGGGCTATTCTTTGGAATCACTACCTTGTCATATTGATGTAGATAGAGTTTGGGAGGACTTGCTGCAAGAAACAAAACCCTCTCTGGCTGGTGTTTGCAACACTGAATTGTATCTTACTAACTGAAAACTGGAATGAGACTGTGGGATAAAATGAAAACTACAAACCTAAACAGGAAAAGAAAGGAAAAGCCCCTCACCTTGTGAGGATGGAGCCCATACCAGGCTGACAAAGCAGTTTGAGGCTTACAAACGAATCAGCTCTTCATAACTAACATGCTTAATTAGCCTGTGGTGGTCTTTTGCTTCTTGCTTAAATAAAATAAAGGCTGTAAATTGCAGAGGGGCTGGGTTGTAATGAGACAATAGTTTGGGTGCTGAAGCGGTGTTGTAGAACCAAGCAATTCATGTCTGTTAGATGAACAGATTAGATTAAATCATGCACTAATTGCAAGAGGCAATTCTAGAGAATTCCTAGAAGTGTCTGAGAATGGGTCTTTATCAAGTAGTTGATACGTGGATGAGGTGAAAGTTGGCTGGAGGCTGTACTGCTGCAGCAGTGCAGTGGGTGTCACCTGCCTCTGGGAATAGGGGGGAAAAGACAGAATAGGAAGAGAGTGATGGGGAGAACTGGAGACAGCAGGAGGAAAGGAAAAGAAGTTAGATTTTTAGACCTGTATTAAGAACACGCAATTGAAATCTGGTGGGCAAAAAGTCTTTAATGGAGATATTTTTATGGGTTTTTTTTGTTTTAATATGTTTTTAGGAAACAGCTTTTTCATACCTATTACCAAGATCTATTTCTGATTTTTCTTTGCATCTGCCATAAAGGCAAAATAATATCTTTTACTTGCATTGGTTCTATGCTAGTGTAGTACTGCTTCACTCAAATCTGTGGTGTATTTTAAGCATTTCCAATCACTGCTCCTTTTGAAACAGGAGAGGGAATTTTTACCACTAGCTCCAGATGCAGATTATTCAGCATTCATAAGGCCTGTCAGTTCTCTCAAAGCCCAGAGTCCCAGCGAGAGTTGCTGTCCATCACAGCAGACTGCAGGTAATTAATTATGTGGTACTTGAATACATTAAAGTTGCAAGTATTTTTTTAGTATTAAAATCATCAATAAAATACACCTCTCATTTGGAAAACAGAGCTGCTTTTACTTAGGGAGGTGCATCCTGCTGCTCAGTCTTGGTCTGTAGTACCTTTGACCCAGGTTGTCTCTTCCTCTGCCAGGTTCTCTCTCATGGAACTTCAGACTCTCTATACTACATTTGTTTTGTGTTGTAATGACTTAATTTTGAAAAATTCTGTGTTGTTTCCTGATTTGCTGTCATAATGTATGCACCTTCACTTATTTTTCATTTCCTGTTAGTCCCCAAAGTCCTGTAGCCAAGGAATTTTCTGTTTTTTTCCTATTCTGATGATAGTGGGAAACAGTAGTACAGTACTGACTTTTTTGTCCAAGATGAACTGCAGTAACATGAAAGACAGGAATTTGCAGTCCCTAACTGTGTTAGGGACTTGTCAAGTCTTCAGTATGTTTTGAGGCATCAAGATGCTTTTGATGCAGTATTTGTTACAGCATTTGTCTGGGCAGACGTTCTGACCATTACGTTGCTCTGAACTGCTGCCTGTTCTGCAAGATGCCTCATCATTCAATGCCATTCTCCTCAGGCCATTTACAAAAGTGCTCAAGTTCAGCATTTTAGAAGTACCTTGAAATGCATGATTTACTGCTCATTGTTAACAGTGAGAAATGTGGAGACTTTTCCTTTTCTTTTACAGTGATGCTGCTGGAATTTGCAGCTACCCCCGGAAGTTTACAAAAATCTTTTTTAAAAAGAAAGCAGAATTTCATCCAGGAATCTCTGAAAAGAGTAGAAGCAATAAAAAATAAGGAGAGAGAAAATGAAAAGCTGGAAGCAAGAAAGCTTCAAAGAGGAAAGTCTGAGAAGCTAAAAAGCAGACATGAGTCTGGTCTTCTCTCTGGTAGGTTTATCTGGGGACAAGACACAGCATTAGTTATCCCTTCAATTGCTGTTTTACACCAAACAATAGATTTTGTATTTGCAACATGTTTGCCATTGCAGACTGGGATAGTCTTTAATTTGTTTTCTCAGGAAATCAGGGAGCTTTGTGTTCCCCCACTGTCTGGCTGCCTCTTCAGTGTCATACAGGCCCTTATGGGGGCTCTTCGTATTTCACCATCAGCCCACCTTTATCATCATAAAGTGCTTCTGCAAACAAGAACTGCTTGTCACAGAACAGCCATGTTAAACAAACTGGTGCATCTTCTAGTGCTTGGTACTGGGAACTTGGAGGTTGCTGTGGAAAGCCATGGATGTCCTAAAGCACAGGCAGCAGCCTAGTCAGTGAGACTGATTTATTTTAACTCAGGATGCTGTCTCCATGGTGTCCATTCTGCTAGCTTGTTCTGGGTTTTGTCGTGTCGTTTAAAAATCTTCGAAAATCTCTCACGGTTTTGAGTTAGCTGAACTAGAGATGTAAATTTAAGATATGTTTGGCTTCTTTTTTTCCCTTAGGAAAAAATGGTGCACTTGCCAATCAGTTGAAGAAAGTAGGAGAAGTGAAAGTATCTTCTCCAGAGGACAGGAAGGCTGCCGAGATTGAAATGCACCAGCGTACAGTCAGGTATTGCATGAACACAAGTGGGAGGAGTTTAATTAAACGCCAAACAGAAGCCATTAATCTGTGTCTTGAGAAAGCTGCTGCTCAGTCTGTGCTCTTCCAGCTGTACCCAGTGCTGCTTAACACCAAACAGGTGGGAGAGGAGCCAGGTGTGTTCGATGCAGGTACCTGCTGGGAAATGCCCAAGCAGAGGTGGCACTGAGGAAGGTCACCCTGCTAGTGTCACCGTGCTGGTGTCGATGGGCTGAGGCAGCTGTGCCATGTAATGCCTAGCATGGGATGAAATTTGATGACAAGCTCACATTTGCACTTGGGCACTTAAGAGCAGCAACATGAAGCAAGTGCAGCTCTGAATGGGGACAACAAACATTCAACATGTTTGTTGAATCTGAAAAACAATTTGAAGTGATTCTGGATTACTGGAAAATTGAGTTATATTTTCCCAATTGCTAGCAACTGAGCCAGAGCAAACCCTTGTTAACTTACTCCAGCTTTGCCACTTCCTACCTGCCCAGACACTGATTTTTTTTTTTTCTGTTTTCACAGACTTTATAATCAACTTGCAGAAGTAAAAATCAGAAATGAAGAAAAAACAAGGCAAGAAACTTACGCTAAAAACAGGGAAAAGGCTAAAGAGTTTCAAAAGGTAATAGTTTGCTACAGTGTCCTCTTGCTCCTTGGTCTCATTTCACTGAGTTTCCAATCAGAGTAATTGAGATATGGTGGGAATGTAGCTCAAATGAAGACCCTCAGACCAGTCTGGATGTTAAGTAATGCCATTGGTACATGCCATATAAGAATTTCCTAATTTCCTTGTCACCACTACAACTGAGCTGAAGTTTTCTCTGAAAAGTCTCAGGTTGAATTTTTCTATGACTTGAACCTGAGCAAAAAGGCTCCAGCTGCTAGAACATCCACATGGCAAAAGAATGGCAGGTCATTTATTAGTCCAGACTTGACCTAATTTCCATTTTAAGGCAACATTTTGGGTGTGGTGTTTTTTGGGCTGCTTTGGCTACTCGAGCTGTGAGGAGGTTCTGGCTGTGCCCAAACTTAAAAGGTGTAAGAATCTTGCCTGGGTTTTAATGGCAGTTGCTGTGGAACAGGGTTGAACAAGAGGCCTGGACTTGTCAATTCCCCCATTCCCCTGCTGGGCCTCAGACAACTGAAAGGAGGGAAATGCTTGGTAATACTGACAGGCTGACTACTGTGGCAGCAAGGTCCAGTTCCTGCCTTTGGCCCTGACCACCTTATGTGCTTTGTGGTGGAATGAGTTACTGCTTGTTCCATTGCTTTACAGATCCCAGAATTAGCAGTAAATAAGCACACCTTCCCCCTTGCCCTGTAATCTGTGGCCTGTTTGAAGCAGGGGCAGGCACTGCCCTCCAGTACCCCAGCTGTACCCCCAGCCACAGTCACTTCAGCACTGTAGTCTCATGGTTTGTTTTATTTGTAGAAAATGCTGGAAAAACTGCGAGCCAAGAAGACTTGGAAAGCACCATGACAGGCAAAGACTTTGGGCAAGAAGGACACACCTTGGTATTGGTACAATCCAGGCCACTGAATGATGCAGACTTAGTGGGGAATTGTGAAGCCACTAAGGAATCCTCAGCTTTAAGCTGGAAGAGAACAGTGAGTACCCCAAACCCCGGTAGTCCCCTGTTCACAGAGCTCACTAGTGCAGCAGAGGGACTGTGCTGCTTTCATCATTGTTTGTCGCAGACTCAATTATTTGGCCTGAAAGGCCTCTTATGTATTTTAAAGAGATACCAAGTTTTGTAATATAGATGTATAAAATATTTTCAAATAAAGTTTTAAGGTTATTTGAATCCTTGGATGACAGGACTTGTCTTTAGTAAAGCTGGATTTTTTATCTGTTCTTTGCACTATGTGATTTAAGATAAGTGCAAGATAAGTGTGGGGTCCTACAGTGACAAAAGGTACATCTTAAAGCACTTGAATGGAAGAATAAAAATCTTACACTGTTACTTCCTCCTAAGAGAGGTTTTCTAAGGACATTTTGAGGACAAAATCAAAGCTCAACTTATGCTGAAAACTTAAGTTATGAACAGGTACAGTACCCTGGGCATTTCGTTAACAGTCATCTTGGTTAAAATGCAACATCAAATAATGGAATAGTTGGGGCTGGAAGAGACCTTTAAGGTCCTCTAGCCCATCCCCCTGCAATGCTTAAGGCTCTATAAGATCTCCCTGGAGCCTTCTCTGCTCCAGGCTGAACTCTGAGCCTCTTTTCACAGATGCTCTAGCCCTGTCATGATTTTTGCAGCCTCCTCTGTTCCAAGGGAAGTCTTAGAAAGCTGACTTTTGATGAATTTACTGTACTCTGCACTTGTTTTCACTCATTTATTTCAGTCTCATGGAGTTGCATATACCACAGCAGCAAACCATAAGCAAGAATCAGTTTGTTAAACTCTATGGAGTCAAATGGAGGCTGTTTGCAATGCGGAGATGAGCAGTAGAGCATGAAGAGTCCCAACTTCACCACAGCAATTCTGCAAGGCTGCTCAGGCTCTTCAACATCAGTATTCTTGTTTCTCTCTCAGAATATCAAATGGAAGAGACCAAGCCTGCATTCTGCTATCAGCAAGTCACAGGTGATTGATCAACTACCATAATTTTATTGTTGGCTTTTCAGTGCAGCAACAGGAAATAACCCCAGGCTGCAGCCCTGAGCACCAAGTCTGATTTAAATGCTGTGACATTCTGTACAGAATAAATACTTGTCTGGGGCTTGGGTACAGTTGAGTTCAGTGACAGAGAAGTGAGGGCAAAGACCCAATAATGCCCCTTTCAGTCACCTCTATACACTCAGCTTAGCTGGGTCTTCTCTAACAGGCACCTTCACCACAGCTCCTATGAGGGCAAAAGGCAAGTAACACCATGCAGTACTGCAGTGTGCAAAGCAGTAACAAGTTAAAATGAATCTCTAATTGTAAAAAACTGGAATAAAAACTCTAGAGAATGTTTTGTCTTCATTTGGAACAGCTGTGCAGTTCTTTGCAGCAGGCTTGCAGCAACATCACCAGGATCTGAGAGAGGAAAAACATCAGCACTTTTAAGCCAAAAAAAAGCCATTTTCCTAATATCCAATCTAAACCTTCTCTGGCACAACTTGAGGACATTTCCTCTCCTACTGCTTGTTAATTGGTAAACCAAACCCCAACTCACTACAAGCTTCTTTCAGGTGGTTGTACAAAGCAAGAAGATTCTCCCTGAGCCTTCTTTTCTCCAGGCTAAACACCTTCAGCTTCCCCTCATTAAACTTGTGCTCCAGACCCTTCCCCAGCTCTTGTCGTTCTCTGGACACACAAGCAGCAACTGGGCTGCAAGACTGCTCAAACCACAACTGTAGCAACCATGTTCTCCCATGTCCTATGCTGCAACTTTTCACTTCAGAATGAACTGAGCAGCCTCTTCTCTGCATCAGCATCACAAAACCCCAAGGGCAGCAGAATAAAGCCCTTTCTTAGCCCAGGAGGCCTAACTCTACACCAGGTGTTATCTCCTCACAAATAGACCATAGCACACATAGAGTGTCCACGGCATCCTGCAGAGGATTTTAATATGCGGTCACCGCGTTAAGAGCTGCTGGTTTTTCAGCCATGCAAACCCTCTTTGAAGTGACCTTCAATTTCCTTACAGGACCAGCCTTTTGCTAAGTCCCCTTACCCTCACACTCACTTTGGTAGCTCCCACGTGGTGTTTCTCATCCCTCTTGACATGCAGCAACTTGGTAGCAGACACTAGGAGTTAAAGAGTCAGGTTTGGTTAGTACAGGGGAAAAGTGAACATTGGGTGTGAACTGCTTGGAGCAGCCTTTGTCTCCCTTTTTTGCTTCTGTTCCAAAGAGCCACCCCCTCCACAGGAGCTCTGGAATCCAAGCTACAAATGTTCCAACTGGAACTTTTATTCCTCTGTAGCTTAAGGGTCCAAGGATACAGCCACATCCCTACACCTCAGCAGGAACTCGCTTCTAACAGCAGAAAGGAATATTGTTTCCTTGTTCAAGCTTTATTCCCAGCAGACTTGGTGCCACATTGTGTAGCAACATAAGAGAGTCTGGTGGATTTGCTTTATGGTCATGTCCACAGCTCACCAGAAACAGGACCATCCCAGCAGCCTTGGTAATGACCAGACAGTTCTCTCAATGCTCTTACGGGACCTCACTCAAGTGACTCAGCTGCCCATCCTTTCCACCTGCCAAAGCCAAGGTGTGAACAAGCTCCAAGTACCAAGGAATTCCTCACAACCAAGAGCAGTCTCATTAAGACACCAGTACTACAAATGGCTGCACAACTGTTTAAAGCTGTTTAAAGTATGTATACACACACAAGAATAACTCAGATAAGTGATCAGCCCAGAAACTGCCAAGATCTGCAGTGATCACTACCCAGTCATCTCTGCTACTACATAACCATTTCTACAACTTAAAACAGTTTAGTTTAGGTTTTGGTGCCTAAAGTCATACAAAGCTAATACACAAACTGTAAAGTAATACGTAATTAGTAACTCAGTGCTTACCTGTCGAACAGGTCCCTCCCATGTTTTTAACTCAGGGCAGTTCACTTTGTTCTGTATCCTCAAGCACCTGTTAGAAGAAATTGAATGCACCTGCTGAGTTCCAGAAGCCAGTATCCAGTTTTCACACAGATAATCAAAATGAAGACAAATGAAAACATCTATTTACATTTTTTACATGAAAACAGAAAGCAAGTACACTTAAATCCCTTAAGAAGTTAAAGACTGTTTCAGCAAAAATACCAGGTTTAACAGACACAGCAGGAGGAAAACCAAGGATGCCAAACACTGCACTGCGGTAGCACTGCTCTTTGAACATCCCAGCAGGAGAAGGCTGCTGGGTGCAGGTACTGTAACACTGCAACAGCTACAGACCTTCAACCACAAAAGCTCATTTTACATTCAAGCTTCTTGCATGCACCAGGGAGTGTCAAGGAATAAGAGGTAATCTTCACAAAACTGCCATACAGCTGAGAGGGAGACTGGACTAACATCAACAGCAGCTTCAGAATTTTCCTATGAGAAGATTTATACTTCTTCTAGAGTATTTTGCTTGTTTTACTTTAAACTCTTCATTCCACAGAAAAGAATCCAGAATTTCAACAGTATAGAATTAAACTGGCTGAGATGCTCAGAAATTAAGTCTTTAAACCTCATACTTGAAGATATAACCCCAATATTGCTGCTCAGTATGAAACCGTGGAGCATCTCTGAGTACAAAACAAAATTGCAGCAAGTTTATTAAATTACTTCAAGGCAGACATCACAGTGCTGTCTCTTCTTACCTACAACTACTGAAGCAAGAAATAGTAATCAGTCCCTTCATGATTAAAGGGAGAATAGACTGTTTCAAGCCATCCAGAAAAGAAGCAAATAATAATGTTACAAGTCAGGTTCCTACACAAAAACCCGGGCTAAAGACTAAGTTGAGCCCATGTAATTCAGAATGTCAGTTGCACCTGAAGTCCCAGAACACACTGATTTTTGACTCTTATCAAGCTTTTCCACTTGAATCACTTTATTGTTTTGTATCCAAGCATGTTACAGTACACGCAGAGGAGAATACTGGGCATCACTGCAGTTCCTAGGATGCTACACTAACATTTGTCTTGCAGTTTTATCCCACAGAGCTAACAGGTAGTTCAGTGGGTAAAGCCAAACTACAAGTTTATTCTCTGAGGCGTTTCCAACGACACGAACCTACAGGAAAGATTCTATCGGGATAGACCTCAACATTTCTGGTACTATAAATTAACACAAGAGTTACATAAAGATCAAGCAGACTGGAAAGTACAGATCCCACCAGGTGTCATTTTACATTGTTTCAAGACATTTTGGGGAAGGAGGAGGATAAGTGATACACTAGAAACTCCTTCATATTAGCAAATTTAATGAAAAGCTACCTGAGAAACAAGCATCAAAGGGAATTAACTACAAAACTGTGAAGAATCTTACCTATAGAATTCCTACTACGTATAACTTACTGGTGTGAAAGCAAAACTATCAGTTTAAGCACTTAACCTCGGTTTTGACTGAGGGATTTATATGAACATTCTTTGGGCAAATCAAAGCCCATAACAGAATGAATAATACATTAATATATAGTAGTGTAATGTGACAACGGTCCCTGAAACCTTCAAAAATTAGTAAGCTCGGTCTGAGAGACTTCTGGCCACTGAAAACCAGAGCCCCTCAGTCATTTACGTATAGGCAGAACTACAGATGTCATACTAACCCTCAAAGTGACTTCAGGCTTCTGTGAAAGGGCATCCTGCATTTCTTCCTTCACTTTCTCTAAGTACCTGCCACCTGAAAAAAACAAGCAGTGTTACAAACCAGCATGTATTATGTGCATACAAATCAGCAGAACCTACAACTGTACTGAGTAGATTTGTTCAGAAAGGCTCTTCTCATTCACTCTCTTCAGAGCAGTTGAACATTTTGCCAATCATCACAACAATTTTCTCACAGCATTCTCAAGTCTGTGGAAGATAAGCTCTAATGTTTTCTGAGCCAACACTGCATTTTCTCAGTAAGAAAAGCGCAGCAGTATAAACAGCTCACCCAGTTAAAGACAGGCAGCTGACCTGCANTGCTAGTTCCGACTGGACTTTAGGTGCACTTCCAAAAACTTCCTAAAAAAAAAGTAAATTGTTGTATTTAAGTAATACTTTCAAGTATTTCAGCAGTCCATCAAGTCTTGGGAGCTTTTATCTCAGTACGAAGCCAGGCAGACAGTAGTCCAGTTACACTGGCTGAATGCTGATGACACAACACTGCACTTAATTTGCAATCAAACCACAACCCAGTTTATCACACAATTACCCAAAAGGTTTATCTGCAATTTAAGAAATCAGAGCACTATGGCACAGAAAGTACAACTAAAGGGTTACCTCACAAAGAAAACATGGAGGACACCATTTTAAGACAGCTTGAAAATATATTCTTAATAAACCATCTACGAGAATTCAGCACTGCAAGTATTTTTCCTCTACCTGATAATTCTACTTCTTTTAGTAAACAGGATGCAGAATTGAGGCACATCAACTCAAGCTTGTTCTTAGATTTCACAGTAGCTGCATTTTGAAGTACGTTTGAAGAATTGTCCCACTAAGTGAACTTGTTACAGGTCTCATTGTCACCACTGCAACTAACTTTACAGTGAGGAAAGCAGAACCTGTTACTCTTCTAGCCACGTTTTCCGATTCAGACACACAGCAGGTTGTGTCTGTTTGCTGAAGAACGAGGCATAAAAACTCCACAATGTCTGTAGAATAGCTTGTTTTTTTAGCCTAGCCAGGTAACTTGGAAAGAGACCTGTTTTTAGTGGTCATCGGGAACTTGAATTTGTGTTTCAAATACAATACTTTTATTTTTGTCAAAAGGGAACCAAAAAGTTAAGACTTGAACTTCTATCTTCATATAACTACCTCCACCTGGAAAAAAACCCAACTGTTTCCTTAATACTTACATTTAAGTAGAGGCTTTCCATTCTGTTCCACACATCACAGTAATGCCCCTTAAGAAAAAACATTTTGGAACAATGTCACTAATTTAACTATGCTTTTATCCCATAACAGTTGAAGTTTTTTTGATGTTGTAGTTAATAAGCTTCCCACTAAAAACCTCTAAATCTACTTGTTTCAACAGAAATACCAAGTTTAACCAGCACATCTGCATGAAAACCAACGATGCCAGCTGTTGAAATACTGTAGCACTGTTTTTTGAACACCCCACCAGGAAGACACTGCTGGGTGCAGATACCACACAGTGCACATATTAGTCTGATTGCTTGCTGTGGGAATAGCACTAGACTCAAGAAATCCAATAGCCTTATGATGAAACTCAGAAGAAACACAAAGCTTACCTCTTTTGCTACCATGTTGCCCAGAAGTCCACTGAAGTAAGGGATCTGTGAATCCCAGAATGGGTCCCAGAAGGACAGCAAACAGCCTTAAGAATTCAAGAGATTCCCCAACAAGTTACAACTGCTGTTGCACTGCGAGCGTGCTCATCTGTAAAGAAAGATACAACCAAACTACACTTCTGAAAATTTGGAACACCAAACTCTACATTGATCAGTATTTGAATCAATTAATGAATGCTATTTGAGGCCATGCAAATATTGTCCCTTCATGTAAGTAACACAACTAATACGTTTATCAGCTGTGGGTTGCAAAAGAAGGGTTTTTTCTAAGCACTAGGTTCCAGGTTTTTGTCTACAGCAAAAGACAAAACCTGATCAAGTGCTGGAACAAACTGAATGCATTAATTTTTTACTAGTTTTGAAACAGCATTTGCAGCTACTTCGCAATTGACTCCATACTTACTGTTAGTAGTAATGGAAGCTGAGTTAGCATGCTTTCCAGTTTTAGAGACAGGTAGCCTGAGCCAAGGTAAGTGTGTATAGAGCTCAGAATCACACACACTCTCCTCGGAAAAACTTACACTGTGTTGACTTGATGTGCTTCCTAGTGCAGTTCTCTACCTAGAGCAATGGCCAAGTAAGATGTCTGTTCCTATCCTCTTACTCAAGAATGGTTTTGTAAGGTTTCACTACTTGCCCACCCTCAGCTCTGTGTTTCCCATGTTGAAGGGGCTTTCCTACACTGTATCCTTACAAAGTGCTTTTTTCCATGCTATTTCCTACACTGTCCCAGGCCATGCAAACTTGGTAACATCCTACAGGTAAGAAGCTTTCACAGCCATGTACGTACAGGACTACCAGCTGCTCCCTGCTGTCCCTCTGTTCTAGCAGGGAGTATGAACCAAGAAGGAATTTTACCCCAGGGAAGCCACCAGAAGCTACAGCTGTGTGATACACCCTGGTACAAAAAGTGTGGGAAGCACCACCCAAAGACTATGGGGTACAGTAGTACCTCAACATCTTCAGCAGAGAAAATTCCAGGGAGTGTTGTCCAAACCAAGTAAGATAAAGTTGCCCTGCAGCATTCAACAGCAGGTAAAACCAATGTATTTCTATAAAAACCTTCAATAAAAACTGCACTTAGAGCTATTCAAGAACTCGAGTTTTTGTTCAACGAGAGGCTACAGGCTCTAATTTTGGTCAGACTGATGAAATGTATGTGGCTCTGAACTCAATACCTTGGAAGCTTTACACACAAAAGCTGCTCAGCTGTGGAGCACTGTAACGTATTCATTTAAACTATGAAACACTGTTTTTTTCAAAACTTTGTGTGAAGTAGTGCAGGAAAAGCTACCTGAAGGAAACAAAACTGAAATCAAAGTAACAGCTTACCTTGTGCAACAAGAAAACCAAGAAGTATTTCATCCTCCAAAAGCAACCAACTAGAAGGGAAAGAAAGCGAGTGGTAAGAACAAGCAAATATGGTCAAATAACTGCAGATTCCTGAAGTCAAAGCTAGGTTTCAACAATCAATTTAACAGCTGTAATAAGCCCGGTTTCATGTGTATTTATCCAGTTCTAATCAGAATTGAAATTTAGTTCATTTCTGAGTCACTCAGCAGTTGCACAGCAAAATTCATCACATGAACCGCAGAATGAGCAAGACTCCACATATCCCTCACTATGCCCTACCAAGCAAGAACCCCACTCCTAAATCCAGGATAGGTCTTTTAAGCCATTGAGTATTTCTCAGGTAGGTGCCTGAAAGAGTTACTTTTATTCATTAGTTCTGGACCAATTTTAGTTGTGATCTTTAAATGGTGAAGTGTGATTTCTGCAGTTCCAGAGCTTTTAAGTTGCATTTGGGAAACTTCCTTTACAAAGGTTTGGGATCTTAATTCAAGCATGTAAAACACATCTTGACTTGCTCTCAATACCAAGCACCTACTGCAAATCTCAGACTGTCAGTTGCATTTGAAGGAAATTAAACCAGCAGAAAAAGCCATTTTTTTACAAGGTGCTTGTTCAGCACAGATTACTTTCACCTGCTGAGAGCAATTTGGTTTAAGAGTACCTGAGTACTCTTAAGTGAGGTGGCTGTTTTTTAAATCTTGCTGATTCACAAATGAACATTTTAACCATGTATTTCTTCAGCTACCACAACAGCTACAGTAGGACTAAATGATATTCAGACCATTTCTAAACACTAGTTGTATTTCCTACTGACTAAAATACTTTTGAGAAAGATATTTACAATTGGTGCAATGCCTGGTAAGTACTGTTAAACAAAGAGCTTTTAGCTTCTGCTTAGTCATGTTCATATCAGAATCCATTCTGGACAGAGAGGCAAGAGGGAAAGAAGAATTTTTAACCCACTATTTGCTCTGTTGCCACAATTAATTTTAAGGTAACTTACAATTTAAGATTACTGTATTAGATTCAGGAGCAGAGAATTAGTTTTGTGAGAAGTTATTCCATGTGGAATAGACAACCTCAATCATACAAAATTGATTTTATTATAATTCAAATGCATTAAACACATTTTGCAATAGACTTTTGTCAAAGTTGACCAACCATTTTTCACTTTTTTGTTGGCACTTGACTTGCATTAAACTTCAATTTTGTCTTCAACCCTTTAACTTTTGAATTATTTCAAATCTGCACATCTATGACAAAAAAGATGTTTCAAGGACCACTCACAAAGAAGTCAGTGATGAAAGAAAGGCACTTAAACTGCCCTTTAAACTTGAGCATACAGCTGTATGCATCCCAACACATACTCTTCCATGCTGTGCTGCTTGGAACCTGTTTTTCTATTTTTAACTGTGTAAATTCTATGATTCATTGGTTAAGAGAAGTCAAGTTGCAGAAGTCAGAATTTCACCAGGACTATCTGCCACTGAACCAGGAATATTTATACTCTTGTCTAGCAGAGAAGGTACTTAAAAGCTTAGCAAGAAGACAGGTTATACTTTTCTAGGAACTTTCTTGTACTCAAGCCAAATATACTCACAGTAAGCCAAAAGTGTCTAGGCAGTTTGGTGGAGAGCTCAACACTGACTCCAGGCCAATGTTTCAAACCAAGCAGGCCCATGGAAGAGGCATCTGAGAACAACCACTGCCACCTCCTTTGTCCATCTGCAGTTCACCGAGGTGAGCCTTGCAGAGGCACCAAGTTCTCCTCAGCATCATCTTCGTCATCCACTATTTCAATCACTTCTGTCGGTTTTGCACATTTTCTTCCTATCTTTGACTTTTTCTTACTGGGAATTGTGCTGCTTAGAATGAAAGAGCTGTTCTCCTAAGAAAATGGAAGACAGAAGTAGTCACAAGTCTAGTTTTGAGACACTTAAAATGTAAGATTTTAGTAGTAAATTTGCAGACTTTAAGAATTCTACAGACAACTGCAGAATTTCTGTACATTTCAGCATTATATCAAGAAGGAAGTGTGGACTATCAACTTCCCTCTGCATTAAGAGAACAGATTCACAGGGCTTACTCAGTTAACTATGGATCTAAGCTCAAGAACTAAATACTGAAAACATTATCTACTAATTCTTAAACTTTAGAACAGAAAGGCTAGAGTGTTTCTGAAGTTAACAAGTGTTTACTTACCACTACTCTGGCATCAAGTTGCTCCTGAGTATCAGAATTCAAGCTGTCCTCTTCATCACTGAAATAAAAAATCAAATCAAGCTGTGGACTTTTACAGTATCTTAAAATGTGTAAACTACAGCCTTTAAATGAAAAGTAGCTGAAAGAAGCATTTGTACCTTTACACTTTTAAGCTTTCTAGTCTTAAGTTTATATTTACAACAGCAAGTACTCTTGCTGATTTAGTGGTCTTTTTACTGCACTAAGCTAAGTGCTTGACCTTAAAGACCAAAGATGACACTTTGGTTTTTAATAATGTAAAAAGGAACTAAAAATTATCCTTTAGCCTTTGTAATGGAACACTGTACTTCATCTGGGATAACTACAGAGGAGTAAATTTCAGGAAATACTTTATTTAAATTTCTACCACATAATTTTAATCAGACAGTACAAATCACCAGAACAATGATTGGTCTTCAGATCAGATTAAAAATACTTCCTTCTATGAGAACTTTGAAGTCAAACATTTACAAACACAGAATCTCAAATGGTAGTTCTTTGTTCCCAAAATAAACAATGCTTTCATGGGCTATAAAGACAGAACAACTGAACTTGATACACACACATTTTTAAGTTATTTAAGAACAAAAGAGCAAGTAAAGATGAACTTACTCTGTCTCCTCAATAGGGGAAATAGGGCCTTCATCATCTAAGTATTTGTGTTTCCGTAGCATCATGCACTCTTTTTCTAAGTCTTCACTGGCCTGAAGGGCTTTTAAAGCTTTTTTAAGATGTTCTTCATATTTAAGCACTTCAATATACTTGAAGTATCCCTTTGCAGCTGCTTGCTGTAGAAAAAAATACTCAGGTAAGATCTTAAAAAGTACCACTATAAATCATTTATATTATGAACTGAATTGCAATATTCTATCAACTCCCATATATATTCCTGCTGTGTCTGTCTTAAAAGATATTAAACAGATAACATCAAGTTTCCTGTTTAACAGAAGTAAACACTGTTTTGTTATGTCACTCTAGCACATCAGGTAGAACCACAACATAGCCCATTTCAATTCACAATTTTTAGACTAAGAAAAATTAATATATTTATCCCACAGAACAGAGGACCTACCTCATAGTCAAGAACCATTTTTAAGGGAATATGTTTCTCCCCGTAATGTTTTTCGACAAAAGGGAATTGAAAACCTCTGTCTAGAAGCCTCCTCTTTTGCTCCTGAGGTGAAGCTGTCAAAGGGGGCCTCCCTGTAGGCATCTGTGTGCTCTCATACTTTTTCTTTGTCTTGTTCTTCCCTCCACGAACTTTGTATTTTCGGTGAGCAGCTGCTTTGAACTTCCTTCCCCTGAAGTGATAGTCAAAAATGGCCTTCAAATTGAGTTTTGACTTCTGCTGCTTAGAAACTTCCAATGATTTCCCTGGACTTCGGGGAGACAGAGAAGAATCTGAGGAGCTTTCATTGTCAGGTACTCCTGTAACACATTCAGCTTGTTGCTTCGAAGACTGAGATCTCCTTTTCTGCTTTGAAGGTGCAATGGAGCACTCTGGATGAGCAGCAGAGACATCACTGAAGAAGAAAATAAGTATTTACTTTTAAAAGAAGGTACGCTTCTATGATACATGACACAGGTTCTCCACAGGAAAAGTCTAAAGAGATAAAAACTCACATTTCTGAATCACTGCTAATCAGCAAAACCTCAGCTGAAGCTGCTGCCGATTTACACATGCTGTTAAGATGATCTGAAGACTCCCCAGAAGCAGCCCTCTTCTGCCTTGACCACGAACACTCTGTTCCTGTATTCATTTGCCATGAATACACCTCAGATTGCTCCTTCTGCTGATGGCTGATCAGCTCTTGGGCATCAGGGTAATCAGAGCCAGAAGCCTGGGGTTCATCTATATCTGTCATGTTTCAGTTTGTCCTAAAAAGCAATGAGAATTCAAGAAACCAAAAAAAATTTTTACATTATTCAGGTAATAGACTTTACTCCACTCCACTTCTAATCACAGGGTAAACTTACAAGAACAATCTTGAGCAAACTTCTGCAGAAAAATTTTCCTATGAACCATGATCAGTTACATTCTTCACACTAACAATTAAGTCACAGCCACTTACTTAAAGATATTCACAGCATAACCGAGGTAAGAAAATGTTTTTTAGAGCTCTTTTGGTTCAACTCCTGCCCAAAGGAAGGTAAACACCAGTGGTGCAACAGATTTCTGAATGGTTTAACCTTCTCCCCACTAGGATTAAGTTTTCCTCCAAATAAGCACACATACAAATAGCCAATGGTTTCTTATACTCGTAAGGATATTGCAGTTTTAAGTCATACATAAATACTTGCTTTAATGTGGTTTATTCACACTGGTAATCCAAGACACTGTCATAATGAGAAGCACTGCCATCTTCCCTCTGGTCTTTTGTGAGCTGTAAGATACCTAAGATCTCCTGCTCTAAACAATCCATCACCCATTTGTTCATTGGTTATCAATCATCTTAGAGACCAGCCCCAAAACTAAAATGTTAATTTTAACTTGAACGTGCAAGACCACACAATCCAGCCCTTCAGTGGCCCAAATCTATACCAAAGGGCCATACAGCAAAGGAACCTGGTTTTCCTCTGTAATCACCCAAAGTTATTTCACCTGCTTGTCAATTCATTTACTAGCCCGGTGTTTCTGCATCTTTCTAATTTTACTGTGCTTTTTAGAGTTTTAAAAACTCATTATTATACCCATTAATATTTCACATGTAATTACATACAGTGGAGCATCTGAAGACACTATAGCAGAACTCATCTAATGTTCTCATATAACCTGCAGCAGATCATTCTGAGGGCACATGCATGTCAAACAAAGAACCAGGCCCAGCCAGGATGAATTTAGGAAAGGCAGATCCCAACTGATCTCCTTCTATTACCAGCTGACCCACTTAGTGGATGAGGCAAAGGCTATGGGTTTTGTTTGCCTGGACTTTAGGAAAGCTTTGGACACAAAGGTTAGGAATGCTTCTCACAGCATTCTCCTGGAGAAACTGGCTGCTCATGGCTTGGATAGGTGCACTGTTCATTCCATGAAAAACTGGATAGATGGCTGGGCCCTGAGAGTGGTGCTGAATGGAGATACATCCAGCTGGCCTTAAGTGATGTCCCCCAGGAATCAGTGCTGGGGCCAGTCCTGTTTAATGTCTTCAGTGACAACCTGAGCAAGGGGATTAAGTGCACCCTCACTCAGTTTTCTGTTGGGTGGGAGTGTTGATCTGCTGGAAGGCAGGAAGGCTTTGCAGAGGGATCTGGACAGGATGGATTGATGGACTGAAGCCAGCTGTGTGAGGTTTAAAAAGGCCAAGCACTGGGTCCTGGGTCACAGTAACCCCAAGCAGTACTACCGGCTGGGGAAGGGACTGGGAAGCTGTCTGTTGGAAAAGGCCCTGGGGGTGCCAGGGGTCAACAGGGGCTGAACATGAGCCAGCATGTGCCCCAGGTGGCCAGGAAGGCCAGTGGCATCCTGGCCTGTATCAGCAATAGCGTGGCCAGCAGGACAATGATTACAGCCCTGTTGTCAGCACTGGTGAACACTCAAACCCTGTGTTCAGTTTTGGACCTCTCACGATAAGACACATTTGCACCAGCTACACTATGCCTTATGCGGGCACACTGCTAACACTGGTTCACCCACGGCCTGACAAACACAAAGCCCAGAAACAAAGCAGCGGAACGCCATAGCCAAGCGAGAGGCAGCAATGTCACTCTGATCGCACAAGTCGCGACTGGTACTCACAGTTCACAGCTCAGCATCCTTCGCGGCCTCTACTGCAGCTCCGTCCTGGAGCGCTGGCACAGCACGCAGATCCCTTAGAGAAGATAAACAGGCATTTAAACTTGCCCAAGAACCTAACCGAAAGGCGCCGGGCACACCGCTCGCCCCCTCGCCAGGCTCGGCT
>VZTN01013004.1:157815-169631 GCA_013400515.1 Erpornis zantholeuca | reverse complement strand
GGGGCAGGTACGTGCGGTCGGGCGATAGCGGCGGTCGGTGCGGCGCAGGGATCGGGCAGGTCCTGGCTTTTCTCGGTTTCCCGCCCGGTGAGAGGCTCCGTTACTGTTGTCCTGCTTGTCTCTCCTGCGCTGCCCAGGCTCCTCCGTGCTGGCTGCTCCAGCCTGAACAGCCCCTTCCTTCCTCTCGCAGCCATGCCAAGCTTTAGCGCTCCCTCGCTCCGGTACTCTCCGCCGCCTTCGCCTGCCGGGATGCTCTCTGTCCCTACGGACCCCAGCCTCGCCTAGCACGCTTGTTTATGCCCTGCCATGACCCGTCCCTTCCCCAAATCCCAGCCGCTCAATCAGTTGCCTGTGCTGCCCCGCAGCCTTCCTCTGCCCCGTGCGGTATCTCCTCGCACCGCCCCAGGCGAGGAATACGGCCTCTGGATCTGTGGATGTCTCGCTCTTCTTGGTGCCATCGCTAAATTTCTCTCTCACAACTGCCATCTTCAGTTTTTTCCACTGATACTTCTTCCCCCACCACCCCTCTCCCCGACTCATGTCTAGCCTGCCTATAACCTCTTTTTTTTTAGCTTTAACTCTCCAAGCTAGTTTCAATTCAAGTTTTGGTAATAGACACCCCACACACATCATTAATCTAATGGTTCACATTTCATCTGCATTCTCCTGGCACCTGGCTACTCTCTCTGATGTTTTCTTCCCACTTCAAAGATAGACTTTAAGTCTTTATATACTTGTTGCCTCCATTCTTGTTGCACCATCCCACATCTAATAATCTTATCATCCCTTTAGAATTTGTGTTCTTTTTTTGAAAGTCTTATGTAGCAATTCAGTGTCACTGCACCCCTCCGTGATGGATCTTAATTGTATGCTGTTGTCTCCTTTCAGGTTCTCTCTGTCCCATATCATACAATTCACTCCCCTGTGAATATTTGCAGTGGTGAGCTGCAGGTCTACTTTTTTGTGTCTTTACTGGTAAGAACTACTGTCTAGCAATCAGATGAGGTTTATTATGTTACATCATTTTTTTCCAGTCTTTCCCTCCTTTCTTGATTGTGGGGAGCTAACTATTGTCCATTAGACAGCAGGTGATTGTCCAGGTGTTATAGCTGAGCCTACTTATTTGAATAGTGTCCAAGTCTCACAACTGCCTTTTGCACAACAGCAGTGCTAGCTTGTCTTTTCAGACTGTTTCAGGACAACCAATATGTTGAGTGCTGGCACAGCCTTCTGCTTGTGGCAAAAGATTCTTGAGGGGATGAGGATCATCTGAAATAATGCTGACAAAGCCATGTTCTCACTTTCTGTCTATGGCTAATTACTCCCTTTCTTGGTGCACACTAAAAGTCTTGGAGTATGATCTGCTCCATCTGACATTAGGCTTCTACCAGAGGCACCAAATCCAGCCTGTTACTTTCTCCTCCAGAGCCAGAGGAGAGACAAAGTGAACTGTGGAGATAGATAAGACCAACTAAGATGGGAATTACAATACACAGGTTGCAATCTTCCTTCCTTTCTCTACTGTTTACTACCACAGTAATTTGGGGTGGCTGAGAATTGACTCAAAGACTTCAGTTAGGTAACCACTATGATCTCCCCACTCTTCTATTTTTTTCCTGTTTTTTTTTTTTTCCTTTTTGCAGACTCAAGAGGCTGATGGTATAAGGACGATTAAAATTTTTGGCAATCATAAAAGTTTGTATTTTTTAAAAATAGAAGCTAGAACTATACATAAGCAGCTGTCTCACACCATAGTCTTTTCTAACAAAGAGTCATTCAGGTCTGGGAGTGTAGTTAGCATTTTGGCTTTTTCCTCCAACACCTGAGATCTGGATAAGTGGGACCCATTTTATTTTTTATTGCTGTGTGCAACAAGTATGTGTGTAAGGAGTTAATGATTGCTGTATTTGATTTTTAGGTAGTGTACAATCAGCTGTTTCTGCCCTGAGCTAGTGGCTTGCCCTTCTAACTGTGACTTTGTGGTTGCAAGGCTGACTGAAGTACAGTACATTTGTGAAGCAGCTCTTATGTTCAAAACCTTTGTTACCAGCTCTGTACCCATAAGGAGCCTGATACTGCAGAACTTGCTGCTGTTGATTTCTATTTTGCTACTAACCTGTTCCTCTCTGGAAGGGGAAACACATGCCCAGAATCAACTGGAGACCATGTCACAGCTGAGGTTGAAAGTCCACCGTAGCCAATGCTGGAAAAGTAAACATTAAGGTTGGGAAGACCTTAAGAGGCTCAGAAAAGCCCAGTTTTCTTTCAAAACTTTCTTGTGATTCCAGGCTTACAAAAGACACACAAATCTCTTGATCTTTTGAACTGCTTTCAGCATAGGATGCATTTTCCCTACACCCAGTTGTAAGCTTGAGGAGTAATATGCATAATGCTCTGGGCCAGCTATAGGGCTGACAGACACATCTTCTTTCAAAGTGCATAAGAAATTTAACACTATTATTGAAGCTGTCAGTCTCTCCCGTGATGGCAGAACTACAGTTCTATTGCTATCCATGTACTCTTGAGTGAAATTGAAAAATAATTAACATATTGTAAGGAGCATGTTTTAATTGTTAAACTATTATCTTTGTTGGCAGACCAGTCACTCCACAGTGTACTGTACTGTAACTTCTTACCCGAAGAAATCAGCACTGATTAGGAAATGGCCAAAGTCGAAAGGTTTGCTTTTCATGTCCCAAGTCTGGAGGAGCTTGCTGGGGGTAAGTCATGCAGCATGTAACTTTATACAGACTTGTAATGTACTCTTCAAACATACCTTAAAGCTCATACCAAAGTCTTTCTACAGCTAGTATGTGCAGAATTGCTTCTCTTAGCACGCTGAGAGGTAGAGAACAGCACTATTTCTCTATATGTGATGATTTTCTTAGAGCAAACAATGACTCCTACCCCCAGCCCCCCTGATATTTAAACACACAGAGAGGCTCTCAATCCCTTTAAAACTGCTGCATTTGCAGATTTGTGTGCAGGTTGTGAAAGCTTGCCAACTCCACATGAAACATCTTTACACATACAGAATAATCTGTCCTCCTCTACCCTCTAGAATTACTTTTTTTTCAGGACTGCTCAAAACGTAGCTGGTTAGCTCTTGTAGCTAACAAGATGTAGTGTAGCATGGCAGATCCTCTTGCTTGAACCTAGTTGGCTCCTCATTTGATTGCCTTAGAACAGGGCTGCAGGAAACATCTTCTTTACTTTGCTCCTTTCTAAAGCCCTCCCAAGATGTGCTCATAAAAGCAGAATGGTTGAGATTGGAAGGGACTTCTGGGTTCAGTCCAGTTGCTCATGACCTTCTTTTCTTGCCCTAGTAGGAAGACATTATTCCTTCTGGCAGACTCTCCCCTTCAGCAGATATACTAAAGGTTTTTTGTCTTTCGGATTGATCCTCAAGTTCATTTTGCCACTTTCCCAAATCTGTGTCAGTTTGACATTTCTGTGTATTGAGAATGTGTGGTCCCAGCAGTGCCCTGGGTGGTTCTCAGTGCTTTTCTCACCCAGTCAGACTGGGGCAGTAGGCCAGGGCTGCTGTAAACCTGTGAGCTCTGCAGAGAACACCACATACTTTCAGTAGAACAACTTGAAAGAGTATCAGAACAAATTCATCACAAAGCATAACTTTCCATTTTTTCCCCATCTGTCCTGAGAATCTCCTGTGAACTGTGTTGCTGTTCAGATGTTAGGTATAATTTGAGGAGTGCCCTTTTACTGTCCTTGTCCACTTACCAGAAGGTACTGAGATGTATTTAGAAATGTACCAAGTACCATCTACTGACTCTTTTGATCAAGAGCTTGGTAAATCTGTTCTCGAGAAGTAAGGCTGAAACCCTAACTGGAGGGAAAAAAAGGCATAGGAAAGTCTTCTGCATAAATAAGGAACCACCTTATTTGAGATCACAGACTGGTTGTTCTGTTCCTTACTTTGAGACAGCTGTCAAAGCAGACCCCCAGGCATGAAAGAACCTGGATCTTTCAACATAGTATTTGAAGCAGTATATGTGAAGACAATCCCACACTCATGGTTTGGAAGTTGTTTAGATGCACTTACCTAATCCTCCCTGTTGTTTGAGTGACTTTGCAACTGCTGAGCCAAAAAAACATCAATATGAAGCAAACCAAAAATTTTAGATTTGGTTCACTGTCACCAACACCATTTATTATCTGTCTTGTTCTGACAGTGGCACTAGACAGAAAATCTCTGCAAGAGCATAGACATGATAGGCAGTATCCCATGGCAGTAGAAATTTCCAGACAGCAGAGATGGTTTGAGATTATAATCAAGCTATTACAAACCGTCTGGTTAATGTATTTAACGAACTGATTGTTGCTTCAGTTAAATCTTGCTTCCTCCTTTGCTCTTGCATCATATTTGACCATGATCATAATTGTCTGCTCTTTGAAGCGAACCCACTGCTGGATGTGATTGAAACTTACCCACATTACTTCACACTGTGCTGCTCCTAGTGCTACTAGGAGCAGTCAGTAAATATATTTCAATGAAAATGTTTTTTAAATTCTTAAAATGAATTAATATGGCAGCCAAAAATTATATGAACAAACTTTTGCTCCTCCCTGAAGCTCTGAGTTATGAAACAAGTGCAGACATTTAAATCAATGGAGTTACTTAGGGTAAGCATAAGTAATGTATCTTGCTGAGATAAAGCCCAAACAGATGTATTTATTGTTGTTAGGAACTTGTCAAACTCTTGGTAATTTTTCATTTTCAATAATTTTGCCATTATTCTTTATTATAGTTTTGCAGAAAGGGCTTAAAGAGAACTTTGCTGATGCTCAAGTCTCTGTTGTAGACTGTCCTGATCTGACTCAGGAACCCTTCAACTTTCCTGCTAAAGGTAACCTAACATTCCTGTCTTCCACTAAGTCTTCTCCAGTTCTTTCTACACAATCCTGCTTAGTTTTGATCCTCTGAAGGTGTTAAGAGAGCTTAAATTGTTTTTCAGGTAAAGAATATACATGACAGGAGAGCTACATTTTATTTCTGGATTGCTTCCTAGTTGATGTATGAACAGGGACAAGTCATTACTGAGTACTTGTCATAATTTTTTTTTTCTTAACCTATCATTGCATACCCACTTATTTCATAAGCTTTATTTAGTGTACTGAAAAGGTTTTGAAATTAAGTTGTTTTCTTTCAGATTGAGAAATTTTTTTGAACCATGCCAATCACTGTCTGAACCTAAGGAATTGTGCTTCCATTAATTTTTAAATTCCTGGCAATCCTGTATGTCAGTAAAGTGAAACTGTCTTTTTCTGAATGGGATTCATCTTCTTTGACACTAGCTGTCTGGAAAACAGACATATCATCTGTGCTACTCATCTGAATTCCCTCTGGCATTTATGTGAAAGAAACACCTCCAGGAGGTTACTAATCCCTTTTTAAAATACACATCCAAATAAGTGGGATGAATTGTCCTGAGACAGCTTTCAGCTTTGCTAGAATTTTGCAAATGGAGTCTCAGCAGAGGTCTCCACTGTGTGGTGAGGATGTTACAGGGACAACTGGTAAATGGAAGGTGTTGCCCACTCTGGCTTTTTTTTTTTTTCTTTTTTTTTTTTTCTTAGAGATTGTTATTTTACAACAGTTTGCATAGCATTAAATCCTGCTGTGAATAGTTTTAGGGCCTGGATTTCTAAATAGTGCAACATTTTATCTAATCATGCTTGGGAAATAGTGTTCTCAAGGGTTTGAGAAGTTTGAGGAACCAGTTCTTTGGTGGGTCAGACTGCGTGATTATTGAAGATTATTGGGAAAAAATATTTTAGCAAGCTAACTGGCTGTATTTTTCCAGGAATCTGTGGAAAACCTAGGATAGCAGATGTGGGAGGTGTTCCTTACCTCATACCTCTTGTACAGAAAGAAAAAGTGAGTTTTTTCCTGTAGCTGTGGGATTTAATACATTTGTCAAAACCAAAGCAATAAACAAAACTAAGGACAAAGAGACACATGGAAACTATAGGATTCTACTTGTGAAAGAAACTTTTCAGTGTTTAATGAGACTGATTCTGATGTGTGTTGTGTGTTACAAAATCTAATAAGAACAATAATTCACTCTTTGGTTAAAATGAGCAGGCAGCATACAGGCAGAATCTACCTTTTAGAAAACAAACGGATATCTACCAAATTTGTTACTACTAAATGTTATGTTGTGTTCAGAAGCTGTGCTCAACCTAATTATCAAAAATATTTATGAGGGTGTGTGTTGTGAATTAAATGCCTCCAGGACTACAGTGAACAAAATGACCATTGCAGATCAGAGCACCATGCCAAAATCACAGAATGGTTTGGGTTGGAAGAGACCCTAGAGATAATCTGGTTTCAACCCCTCCTGCAGCGAGCAGGGATGCCACCCACTAGGTCAGGTTGCTCAGGGCCCCATCCAGCCTGGCCTTGGACACTTCCAGGAATAAAAAGATTGTTTTTCTTTTGCAGGTTTATGATCTAAATACAGTTGCAAAGGACATAGAGCTGCCTGGAGCTTTCATTCTTGGAGCTGGAGCTGTTTCATCCAAGGTTCTTGGAATAAATGCTGAGGTGAGTATGTAAGTGTGATGGTTCTCAATGAATTCATGGAAGTATCATAACAGCGCAGCAGTATCATGCTGGGTATTTAGCATTTACAACAATGTATTTAATAAACACTTTCACATCACAAACTCATAAAACACATTAGAAAGAATTGAGATGAGGGGCATCCACTGAGGTGCATATTCCTGAGATAATGAAGATTAATTTTTAACTTGTAATTCTTCAAGAAGCATGTGATTACCTTGAAGTGTACAAGAAACATGTTTTTTGGAACTGATTGACAAAGACCTACCAGAGGTTTTAATTCCATTTCCATTTAGAAAGGCTTGTCAAACTTACTGGTAAATGCCTTTTAAACGCTCCCTGTCTTTTACCCTCTTCGATGACTTCATTCACAATGACTTTCACCATTGTGAATTTTAAAGATACCATGTACAAAAGGATAAACTGCAGGAGGGGTAGAGCACAAAAACTACTACCTATGGAGACTTCGGTTAATCACAGTTTTTTCAGGCATAAACCTTTAGTCTTGCTGTCTCCTTTTGATGGATTTATTGGCAGATGAGATAGTCCACATCAGCATTAAAATTGGGCCACTATAATAGGGGTTGTTACTGTATGCTGAGAAAGTATTATTTAGAATTCCAATATGTGCATGCAGACTAAAGATCTTTCTTTTCTTTGTTATTTTTTTTTAACACTAGCATTTATCTTTATATAACATTAAGTTTAATGGTCCAGAAAAAGTAAATCTGTTTTCTGGACATTTCAATTACATTACAATATTAGTGCATTTTTCTTACTAATACAGACCTCATTCTGAGAGACAAAGCTGTGTGATGAAGTGGATTTTTTCTTGAGATCACGGTCCAAAGCTTAAATCACATTTATGTGAGTTCAGTTCATTGGGCTGATTATTGCATGTTCTTATTGACTTGCTCTTACATGTTCTTTTTCCCAGCTTATCCCTATTGTTCAAACAAAGAGTGAAAAAAAGCCTGCTGTAAATGGGAGCTACGTTGCTCAGATAAATCCTGCAGATAAAGGGTGCCTGCTTGAGAAGTACAGCAGTAAATACACTGACTGTGAGTTTGGACTGTTGGCCAACCTTTACGCCAGCGAGGGCCAACCTGGTAAGGTATGTTCTTGGATCAAAGGTGACTTTGCAGTGCTTTGTGACTGAAGGGAAACTTGTGGTTTTTCCTACCAGTTTTCTGTGATAACAGTAAAATAATAATTCCACAAGAGAAACATGCAAAAATAAGGAACTGATGCCAGTGATGGAGGGGAAGAATTAGTGGAGGCAGAGGCACTTGAATTTTTGAGGGATAAGTATTAGTTTACTAAAACTTTTCCATCATAAATCATTCATCCAAATCCAGTCCAAACTAGAAGTGATTAAAGGTGATTAAATGGTGCAATGTACTTGTGTAAATGAGACATGGGCACTTAGGTAGTTTTTTGCACAAGTGCTTCTCCTGACACAGCCAGCACGAAGAGGTGCTGGCAGAACAGTTGAAAACCTGAGTGCTGCATGGAAACTGGGCAGTCTTCTCTGCTACCCAGTGTTTCTTTCTGACAGAGTGGAAGCCAGCTGGGGGACAGAAGGGGGTAGCTCAGGTCATTGTCTCATGCATGGGTTTATCTCTTGCTGGCCAGCTCTCTTCACAGGTAAAGCTAGCATTGAACAGGACTAAGGAAAAGAGGGTTGGTCACATACTGGAAAGATCCAAGTGCAGCAGCATTTGCATGGAGGCTTATCTTTTCCCAAGATAATCCAAGAAAGTGATCTTGAGTTATCAGCTTGGGAGAATTTCAGAACAGCTTTCACAGGCCTTTTCAGACTATTGCAGCAAGAAATGGCAGTGACAAACTGACTTTATCTTCCAGGTCATTGAAGTGAAAGCCAATGGAAGAACTGGGGAGCTTAACTTTGTGTCCTGTCTGAGACAAACTTTAGAGAAACACTATGGAGAAAAGCCAGTTGGGATGGGTGGTACATTCATCATTCAGAAGGGAAAAGCAAAGATTCATATTATGGTATGTTGTTCTCAAATCATGTAACTCTCTTTTTCCTCCTGAAAACAGAAGTATTAATCAGGGTGTAACATCTTAGTTCCTACTTTGTTTTGTATTTTTAAATTTATGCATAAACTATTAGGATGAGCACTGTATTAAAGTATGGAGTTGACATTACAAAATCAGTGTTACAAAAGTAGTAATGCTGTTTTACTTGGCATTAATACCATCATCTTTTGAGATCTGTGTGCAACTAAAGAACTGGAGAACTAGTGTAAAACAAATTGAAATTAAATACATGAACTCAGATGATACTTATAAGAAGCATTAAACTTTTTAAAAAATAACTGAGCTTCTAATATGTATCAGGAGGAGGAGCATCCTCACTTCAATAGTTCTCTCACTACCTGTGCAATGATAGAAGCAATATTCTGGTCACTTCTGTTTCTGGCAGAAACAGAGTGATGGGCACTGGTGAACTTCTTTAAGTCAAGAAGGAAAATGAACAGAATAGTGGGGAGGGGAAAAACAAAGTTGCTAGAGAAAAAGTATCCTGATGCAAGTGTCTTCCTGTAGCCTCCAGAATTTTCTACCTGTCCCCTGAATACTGATGAGGATGTGAATAACTGGCTCAAATTCTTTGAAATGAAGGCTCCACTGATTTGTCAGCCAGTAATAGTTTCCAGAGATCCGGTGAGTTTCTTTTCCTCTTTTCTAAGTATAGAGTGAGACCTGTAATGAATTTTATCTTGGATGTGATTTTCCTTTGAAGAATGGGAGTGTGTATATACTGAGTTAGACTCTTCCAGATGTGGTGCAATGTTTTAGAAGCTTCTCATTTCTGTGAATTGTTTGAATTGAGGAGAGGTCAATCTGTTCTGAAACCTAGTGGTTGTTCAGAGTTGTTTAATTTAATGGTTCAGTTCCAGTTGCAAGTGTGCAAGTGTTTGCATCCCAAACCCAACAGCATGCTTTACATTCACTGCCAGCCATACTGGGAGAAAAGTCAAGAGCCTGGAAGCTGGTCCAGCCACATGTTTATGTAGTTCACTTTCATAAGAACTCTCTCTGCTAATACTGTGTTGAAAGACATGAAGCATGTGTCTCACTGCTGATGTAAATTGAACTTTGCAAAGTCTCACGCTGGAAACTTATCTAGCATCTTTCACAAGCACCAAATTCAACAGCAAATAATTCAGGATAAAAACCAATCTGGTTTCAAAAACCATTAAGGTGTTCATAATTAGGAAAACTATTTGTTTAAAAGTAACCAGAAAACCATAGATGAAAATTACTATTTTATAATAGTCATGAGTATATAAAAACGTTTTTTTCCAGAGTTAAGTGGGGCATACTGTAGGCTTAGATATGTCGAAGAGTGTGATTTTATTGTGTCATTATGTGGCAGCCTTTGGCCTAAGGCTAAATTGTGTACATCTTCCTGTAATCAACTGATGCATACTTTGACAGCAGCCATCAACAGCTGCTCTGTTCAGAACCAATGCAACTTGTGTGTGAATGCTGCTGGGTTTCTCCTATTTGCATCCACTGCAGGCTCAACAGCACTTAGCTAGGCCTGTGGTTTTGGAAATGTTTGAGTGTCACTACAAAGAGAGCAGTAGATTATAGCATTCCAGTGTCATAGCACTATTCACCAGTATCCCTTGCAGCTCAGAAAACAAATCCTGTCCTGGGCTGTGTCAAACTGGGTGTGGCCAGGTCAAGCAGGGTGATTCTTTCCCTGTGAGACCCCACCTGGAGCACTGTGTGTGGCTTTGGGGTCCCAAGAAAAATGTGGACCTGTTAGAGCAGGACCCAAGGCGGGCCACGAAAATGAGCAGAGGCCTGGAGTACCTCTTCCTATGAAGACAGAGAGTGGCAGCTGAGATTATTCAGCCTGGACAAGAAAAGGCTCCAGAAAGGCCTTACTGCAGCATTCCAGTACTTAAACGAGGCTTTTAGGAAAGATGGAGAGAAACTTTTTACCAGGATATGTAGTGACAAAAGAAGAGGCAAGGATTTTAAACTGAAAGAGAACAGATTTAGACTGACATAAGGAAACAATTTTTTAGGCTGAGTGTGGAGAGACAGTGGAACAAGTTGCCCAGAGATGTGGATGCGCCAGCCCTGGAAGTGTTCAAGGCCAGGTTAGATGGGGCTTTGAACAAGACGGTCGAATGGAAGATGTCCCTGCCTTATGACAGAGTGATTAGAATAGATGGTCTGTGGAGGTCCCTTTGAACTCAACACATTCTATGATACATAGGTGGTGTTGATTTCATGGTTTAGGATGTTAGTTGCTATTTTATTCACTGTTCTTCCCATGTTCATCTAAGCTGGTGCTCAGAATTGGAGTAGAGACAGTCCCTTTATCACATGGGTCTGTGGTAATTCAGTGCAAAGGGGTTTGATTTACAGTAGAGGTTCCTTGGCGTGACTGCATTATTTAATCCCAATGGAAAGAAAGATGGGGGAAAAAACGTAAGAAAGAAGATCCCAGTAAGTTTAACACCAAAAATTGGGGGCTCTCGGTTTCTTGATTCTTTTGTCTTGCTGGTTTCACAAGTGTCTTGCAAGTTTTCACTGCTTAAAGTTTGGAGATGTGTGAAAATACACATCTTGGATAGACTATCCCGTAACTTTCAAATGCTGTTCCCATGAACGCCTTATTGACGGGCCCTCTGTCTGGTGCCAGGGCTTCGATCTGCGTGTGGAGCACACGCACTGTTTCAGCCACCACGGGGAAGGAGGGCACTACCACCAGGACACCAGCCCGGACAGCGTGCAGTACCTGGGCTACTTCCAGCCCGCCGAGCTGCTCTTCCGCATCGACAGGCCCCAGGAGACGCACCTCGTCGGGAGAGACTGAGCCCCACTGGCCGATTTCATCTTCCTCAAGTACAAATGCCGATTTTTGTAATGCTTTTAATTATGCACATTTACCAGATTTAAGAATAAATATGAGAGCAGAAAGCTGTCGCCTTCTTTGTTGTGTCAAAGGGAAGAACTCGGATCATACGTGTCACTGGAGTTATGAACGAATTCAAACGGTAATTAAATGGCAACGTTATTGTATGTTTTCCTGTTGTTTGGTTGAGCTTCCTGTGTGGCCACAGCTGACGATCTAGAAGCAGAGGTGAAATCATGTTTAGAACGGGACATAAAACCAACGTCAGGTCAAAAATAAAGCTGTAAAAGAAAACGATAGCAGCCACGAGCTGCTGGACTCGGCACC
>VZTN01013004.1:134639-157729 GCA_013400515.1 Erpornis zantholeuca | reverse complement strand
AAGTAACCAGAAAACCATAGATGAAAATTACTATTTTATAATAGTCATGAGTATATAAAAACGTTTTTTTCCAGAGTTAAGTGGGGCATACTGTAGGCTTAGATATGTTGAAGAGTGTGATTTTATTGTGTCATTATGTGGCAGCCTTTGGCCTAAGGCTAAATTGTGTACATCTTCCTGTAATCAACCGATGCATACTTTGACAGCAGCCATCAACAGCTGCTCTGTTCAGAACCAATGCAACTTGTGTGTGAATGCTGCTGGGTTTCTCCTATTTGCATCCACTGCAGGCTCAACAGCACTTAGCTAGGCCTGTGGTTTTGGAAACGTTTGAGTGTCACTACAAAGAGAGCAGTAGATTATAGCATTCCAGTGTCATAGCACTATTCACCAGTATCCCTTGCAGCTCAGAAAACAAATCCTGTCCTGGGCTGTGTCAAACTGGGTGTGGCCAGGTCAAGCAGGGTGATTCTTTCCCTGTGAGCCCCCACCTGGAGCACTGTGTGTGGCTTTGGGGTCCCAAGAAAAATGTGGACCTGTTAGAGCAGGACCCAAGGCGGGCCACGAAAATGAGCAGAGGCCTGGAGTACCTCTTCCTATGAAGACAGAGAGTGGCAGCTGAGATTATTCAGCCTGGACAAGAAAAGGCTCCAGAAAGGCCTTACTGCAGCATTCCAGTACTTAAACGAGGCTTTTAGGAAAGATGGAGAGAAACTTTTTACCAGGATATGTAGTGACAAAAGAAGAGGCAAGGATTTTAAACTGAAAGAGAACAGATTTAGACTGACATAAGGAAACAATTTTTTAGGCTGAGTGTGGAGAGACAGTGGAACAAGTTGCCCAGAGATGTGGATGCCCCAGCCCTGGAAGTGTTCAAGGCCAGGTTAGATGGGGCTTTGAACAAGATGGTCGAATGGAAGATGTCCCTGCCTTATGACAGAGTGATTAGAATAGATGGTCTGTGGAGGTCCCTTTGAACTCAACACATTCTATGATACATAGGTGGTGTTGATTTCATGGTTTAGGATGTTAGTTGCTATTTTATTCACTGTTCTTCCCATGTTCATCTAAGCTGGTGCTCAGAATTGGAGTAGAGACAGTCCCTTTATCACATGGGTCTGTGGTAATTCAGTGCAAAGGGGTTTGATTTACAGTAGAGGTTCCTTGGCGTGACTGCATTATTTAATCCCAATGGAAAGAAAGATGGGGGAAAAAACGTAAGAAAGAAGATCCCAGTAAGTTTAACACCAAAAACTGGGGGCTCTCGGTTTCTTGATTCTTTTGTCTTGCTGGTTTCACAAGTGTCTTGCAAGTTTTCACTGCTTAAAGTTTGGAGATGTGTGAAAATACACATCTTGGATAGACTATCCCGTAACTTTCAAATGCTGTTCCCATGAACGCCTTATTGACGGGCCCTCTGTCTGGTGCCAGGGCTTCGATCTGCGTGTGGAGCACACGCACTGTTTCAGCCACCACGGGGAAGGAGGGCACTACCACCAGGACACCAGCCCGGACAGCGTGCAGTACCTGGGCTACTTCCAGCCCGCCGAGCTGCTCTTCCGCATCGACAGGCCCCAGGAGACGCACCTCGTCGGGAGAGACTGAGCCCCACTGGCCGATTTCATCTTCCTCAAGTACAAATGCCGATTTTTGTAATGCTTTTAATTATGCACATTTACCAGATTTAAGAATAAATATGAGAGCAGAAAGCTGTCGCCTTCTTTGTTGTGTCAAAGGGAAGAACTCGGATCATACGTGTCACTGGAGTTATGAACGAATTCAAACGGTAATTAAATGGCAACGTTATTGTATGTTTTCCTGTTGTTTGGTTGAGCTTCCTGTGTGGCCACAGCTGACGATCTAGAAGCAGAGGTGAAATCATGTTTAGAACGGGACATAAAACCAACGTCAGGTCAAAAATAAAACTGTAAAAGAAAACGATAGCAGCCACGAGCTGCTGGACTCGGCACCTTCTCCTCACCGCGCTGGCCTCGCCCCCTCGCGAGAGTCTCCGGAGGTAGCCGAACCCACTCGGCTCAGGGCCCGCCCTCTTCCGAGCGCTCTCCGGAAATGGCCGAGCCCGCCGGGCGCTGGCTCCGCCCCCTCCCGGGCCAGCCGGCGCNGGGGTCGCTCCAAGATGGCGGGCGTGCCGGCCGTGCGCATCAGCATCGAGTCGGCGTGCGAGAAGCAGGTGCAGGAGGTGGGGCTGGATGGCAGCGAGACCTACCTCCAGCCGCTCTCCATGTCCCAGAATCTGGCGCGCCTGGCGCAGCGCATCGACTTCAGCCAGGGCTCCGGCTCCGAGGAGGACGAGCCGGGCTCGGCGGGCCGCGCCTGGGCCGAGCCGGGCGAGACGGAGGATGAGGAAGGTGAGAAGGGCCCCCAGCCCGGGCTCTCCCTCCGGGGTGCAGCTGGTGGAGGCCCGCCGAGCTGTGGCGCTCCTGGCCTGCCTCTCCGCGGGTGGTTGGGCCTGGCCTGCCTTCCCCCAGCGGTTCCCGTGGTTGGCAGGTCCGGATATTCGTGATCGAGTCCCACTAAATTGTAGTGGAAAAAGACAGCTGCTGGTATGATATCGTGTTGTATTTCGTGCCGTTATGATGTCTCTGTGGTTTAAAAATGAGCCTTACACCGTACCTTTTTAAAGCTCTTTGTTTTCCCTTCCTTTGTTTTTTTTTAGGCTTGGTGAAGTTTCAGCCATCCCTCTGGCCTTGGGATTCAGTGAGGAACAACTTAAGAAGTGCCTTGACTGAGATGTGTGTGTTGTATGACGTTCTTAGCATTGTGAAGGATAAAAAGTTCATGACTCTAGATCCAGTCGGGCAGGATCCCCTTCCTCCAAAACAAGTATGTTGTACCTAGTTGTGCACTTTTCATGGCTTGATGCTGAAGATTTTATTTCAGTGGATTTTTTTTTTCACGTGTGATAAGTACGAGATTTGTCAAAATGTTCCTTTTGATGTGCTAGTGCAGTGCTGAGAGTAAGACTGGGAATGAGAGTTGAGGCCAATTTTAGAAGCCTCTTTGCTGATGCTTTAAGTCAAAATGCTACTTCCAGCTGTATAATGCTGGTATGAAAGTAATTCTGAATAAGTTACTGGACATCCAGCAAAAATAACTTACCAATCATTGTAAGTTAGTTTCCATTAATAATAATAATAATAATAATAATAATAATAATAATAATAATCTTTTTGTGAATTAAGGTGTAAGTATCTCTTTGTTTTGTTGTTGTTGGTACTAGAATCCTCAGTTTCTACAGTTGATTTCAAAAAAGAAGTCTTTAGCTGGAGCAGCTCAGATCCTGTTGAAAGGTGCAGAAAGATTGTCCAAATCAGTTGCTGAAAACCAGGAAAATAAGCGACAAAGAGACTTCAACTCTGAACTGCTAAGACTGAGACAACACTGGAAGCTGAGAAAAGTGGGAGATAAAATTCTCGGTGATCTGAGCTACAGAAGTGCAGGTAAACAATAGGGTCTTTTTCCCAAGAATGGGTATTTTATGAAATTTTGTAACTGGAAAAAGAGATGGTATATCTCATAGTAATTGCATTATGAATTTATTATGTTTATGAGACAGGTTTATAAAGGGAGAATTCATGTTCTAGTATCAGGAAAAATATCTTGCCATTCTCAATCCAGAAAGTGATTTTAAAGGCTAACTGTAGTATTTTGCTAAGAATTTTTTCACAAAAAAAACAGTGCAGTTGATCAGTTGACTTTGTAAATCCTTGGCTTTTATCTACATTTGGTGATTTAAGCATTAAAAAAAAAAAAAAGTGAAGAGTGGGTTACATTTTTTTAAAATCAAAGATGAGAAAATCATAGAATATCTTAAGTTAGAAGGGACCCAAAAGCATGATGATGTCTGACTTGCTGCTCCCCAGAATTCAGACCAGGTAAAACTAAACCATGTGACTGAAGAGTGACATTGAAGATAGATTATTATACCTACGTTATTCCTACATTTGAGAAGTGATGCTGAGAATATGCCTTATTTCATGGATTACAGTAAAAGGAGATGACCAGTCCAGGGTTCTAGAGGGCATTATGGAGTGACAAAGTGAACACAGAATCACACAGAACTTTGGATGTAGGTACAAAGCAGGCATCAGAAACTGGATGTTTCTGATCAGAACAGGATCAGAAACTGTTGGGTTTCTGTTGTCATCAGTGAGGGAGAGGAAGGACAAATTTGGAGTCATTCATGAACAAGATGTAGATGTACCCCAGGTTATGTGTCTTTTTTGGTTGATTTACCCTGAACTAGGTGAATTGTGCCCTGGATGAAAAAGGTATGCAGCTAGGACCAGTGTGGGTATCTGCTTTTATCAGTCCCTGAATGACTGGCTGTAGAGTTGTCTCTACAATCAGAACATGGTCATAGTTTTAACACTTCTAGCCAAACATCAGAATTCCTTTAAATCAATAAGGGTGTTGTACTTTAAACTACCTGCTTGCAAAACTTGACACATTTACTCTTTGTCTTTTTTTAACCAAATATATATTTTTTTTAATCCTCCCTTGCACTTACTAACTCAATTTTGAAAAAATCTTGGTTTCTCCACAAAATTACTTAATACTCTATGTTAACTTAGTGTAAAATATTGCACATTGCGGTGTGAAGGGCTGAGATGCTGATGCAGTGACATGAGCTTTCTAATTTACCTGGATTTTTTTTTAAGAAGTCATTAAGAACTTTGAGTCAAGTGAAACTGAAGATTTGGAGACTCGGAAATACATGTTCTTCCAAAATAGAGACATGAGTTTTTTTATTTGCAGAAGGTGCTTTATATTTAGCGTGTATGTCTTTGTCCTTCTTTTCTCAGGCTCTCTTTTTCTTCATCATGGCACATTTGAGGTGATAAAGAACACTGACATTGACCTGGATAAAAAGATACCTGAGGATTACTGTCCTTTGGATGTTCAAATTCCAAGTGATTTAGAGGGGTCAGCATATATCAAGGTTTGTCAGAGAAGCCTTAATAACTTTGTGAAGTTTTTGTTGTGGTGTTTGTATGCTTGCAACAGAGTACAAATATTAAATACTCTTTACTTTTGCCTAGGTTTCTATTCAGAAACAAGCTCCAGACATTGGTGACCTCGGGACAGTCAATCTCTTTAAAAGGCCCTTGCCAAAATCAAAACCAGGTATACCTTATATGTTGTTTTATGAATATCTTCTCAAGGAATGAGTTTGCATATGATGCTTATTTGAAAATTTCAGCATATAGCTGGGAAGAAGAGTGAACAAGACTTCCCTTATTTAAACTGAAGTTTTCTATTTGGGACGTGCTTGGGCTTTGGAAATGATGCTTTCAAAGCATACCTCTTCCGTTTTTCATATGTGGTTAGTCAGTTCTGAAACAAAATTATTTGTACTTTGAGTATTCTGGGGTTCCTTTTGTTAGACATTAAAAGTTTGAGCCCATAACTGAAATCAAAGGAAGATGTTGTGTTGCAGTCAGTTACATCCCATTAGTTCAGCTGAACTAATGCCTGTTCACTCTTTACTCTGCCCAAAATGCATCATTTGTGTCTGTTGCTCATTTACTTTATCTGGGTCTGAAACTGTGCAGGTGATCTGTGCATTAATTACCAACAGCTCACCTGTCAGATGGTACATTGATTCATTTAACATGTGCCAGTATGTGAAGTGTAAACGTTTGGATTAAAAATCCATCCTTTACTCTTTAGAGTTAGAAGTAAACTAGTGGGATTTTATTTCACAGTTGTCTGTGATGTAGATGCTGGTGCTGTCCTGAACATATACAGAGTGCCATACTATGAGGTGTTTTATATGGTATTGAGGGTACGTTATACAGCTTGTCTGCTTACTCACCCCAGAATCTCCCAAGAATTTTGGGTCTATAAACCCTGTGAAAGCACATAGCTGCACTGAACATTATTGGATGGCTCATCATAGAGTGCATTTAATAAAGCCAGAAGTATCATTGAAATATCATTGAAAGTAAATTACAACTTAGGGAGCAGAGGTTCATAAGGAGAGTTCACAAAAGGCCTGGGAGTGTAATACACTGTTCCATAAGGGCCTTGCATTTCACAATATACGTATATGTAAAATTGAATCAAAATTAGTTTTAATTTTACCTTAAAGTTTTTGCTTAACTGAGATAAAATTCTGATAATACTCCATTTGGGTACAAAGTACTGACTGCTTTATCTTAGCGATCACACCTGGCTACTGCATAGTATCTGCCATCTGAACAAAAAGGTGGCTTCTCTTTGCTCTTCCCTTCTGCAAACATTGATTTGTACTTTTCAGGTTCTCCACACTGGCAGACAAAATTGGAGACTGCACAGAATGTTCTTCTATGTAAAGAAATTTTTGCCCAGCTGTCACGAGAAGCTGTTCAAATTAAATCACAGATTCCTCACATTGTAGTGAAAAATCAGATAATATCCCAGCCTTTCCCAGGTAGGAAGCTTTATAAGATTCTTAACCTACAATTATATGCTTAAATATGAACTGAAATTACTGATTGAAGTCACCTTTTTAATGCTCTGTCCTTACTAAAGAAAAAACAAACTCCTGATTTTCAAACGTTTTGAAAAACAGAATTTCAACTAATGCACAGTAGTTTCTAATTTACTTTGTTTTCCTTTGTGGTTATGTTTTTTGTCAGCAGCACTTAAAGCTGTCGGCTGTAATGCCATGTGCATGTGGCAGTTTGGAGCTGTGCATAAGTCATTGCTCCTGGATTGCATGCAAAAGAAATTTAAAACTTGGGTTAATGGGTCTTCAGAAGAACAAAAGCAAATGCTCTTCAGTGAGGATAATTAAGCAGCATAAAGGTGGCTTAGAGTCTGTGGTGAATCCTGTGTTCTTACAAGGGGTACACAAGTGATTGAATCATGCAAAGAATACATTGCTGGATTGCTTAAAATATGATGGTTAATCATTCCTTCTTTGGGAAAGTCATGGGGTCCTAGGGACTTTTCTTTTTGTGTGGGATTGAGTCATAGAAATTGATGTGAAATGCATCTGGTGAGTTCACAGTTGACCTGTCAACACTACAGTGAATAGCAAGTCTTACTTGCCTTTGATGCTGTGCTCTCCACCATCATTCTTTGAATTTTCTCTGATACAGTGAATACCTGTTGTTAAACTACTGAGTATAAAACATGAAGAAAAACAGTTCTCAGTAGCAACCTTGAAAATTGCCAGTGCTCACTTTTTTAAATCTCTTTTTCCATATGCTTTGTACAGGTTTGCAGTTGTCTATTTCTCTGTGTCACTCTTCTAATGACAAAAAGTCACAAAAGGCTGCTTCTGAAAAACAGAGTCCAGAGGATCACCTCTATGTTCTCGAACATAATTTACATCAACTTATCAGAGAGGTAATGCATCTATGGCAAAGTTCTGAAGAGTTTTTGGGCTTTCGTTTAGTCTTCTGCCCAGTATGTAGCACTGGTATAACAGCCGAGTGCCACTAGAGGCCAGTCCTTCTCCATCCATTTGTGGAAGGCTGCGTACTGCTTGGTTTCCATGGGTGTGGGTGGTTTGGGAGTTCCAGTTAATGCTTTCATGGAATGCTAGTTCTTTACTTACCCTCAGACCTGGCTGCTCACGTCAGAAAAGCCATGCAAAGCTTTTCCAGTGGAGTTCATCAGTTCTGCCTTTTTTTTTTGTTGTGTCTAATATTGCTGATCAAGCACTGTCAGTGAGCATCTGATCAGGCCATACCCTCATGAAGGAAGAACAGTCAATTGCCATAATAGTTTTGTTTCTTTTAAGCTCCACTTCTCTGCTTCACTGTTTTAGATTCTTGTATAATCTAACAGAAGAACCTGGGGTACAAGGTTGAGGTTGTGTCTCTTCAGGAAAAAAGCACAATTTTGCATCTCTAAGTAGAGTTGAAACCATGTTCCAAAGGGTGTTCATCTCCTTAGAGCATGGCTCTGCATGTCATGCAGTCATGTGGAACAGTCCAGTATTTTAAACATTGATTTAGGGCTTGAGAAGTTTTGGCTCAGTGCCCACCTCTCCTGTAAATTTCCTTTCTTACTTTGGACAGGTTGCTAAAACTTGTTGTACTTCAATTTTTTTCTTCTAAAATTCTTCCTTTATTTTTAAGTGATCATTCTTTCTGTCTCCATAGATGTTTATGAAGAAGACTTATTAGTAGGAGCTACTACCATGCTACCAAATTTTTGTTAGCTAGCACTTCTTTTTTTAAATCACTTTCTATAAGGTTTGAAAGACACATATAAATGGGGGAAGCAAAATATGAAAAACTATCTTTAAAATTGAGTTGATAAAGTTGAAAAGTTGCACTTTTGAAAGTATGTACACTCAAAAAACCTGATGTGAAGCAACATACTGTAGTATACATAGTATTTCTTGTAGATATGTTACTTGGTCACTTCCTTTTATAGCATCTGTTGGTTGTTGCAGTGTCACAAGCAAACCCTGAGCTCAACAGTGATGCCACATCCAGCTAGTGCACCTTTTGGCCATAAGAGAATGAGACTTGCAGGACCCCAGGCTTTTGATAAAAATGAAATCAGTTCTTTACAGTCAAATGAAGGACTTCTGGAAAAGATCATAAAACAGGCAAAGCATATCTTTTTGAGACGAAGGTGGGTCACAAGATGCTCTTGTTACAGTAACATGTACCATTATGTAGAATACAATTGATCTTTTTTAAGTGTTCTTAAAATTAACTGCTGCTTCTTTCACAGTTAATACAGTTTTTATTTATAAGTACTAAGAACCAATAATTATTGGTTCAGCTAGTAAAAAGAAAAAAAATAATGCAGGATTTTCTTGAGATCTCTGTGACAGTTGCAACATAAGCTGCTGGTAGTTGTCCCTACTTATCTTAAACTGCATAAATCCTTTTTTAGGGTTCTTTGCAGTGCAGTAGCTGATACTGAGTAATACCACTTTAATGTTGCTGCAGAATGTAGAACTGTACATGAGAATAAACAAGTGTACTTCATTAGCACCAGAACAGTGCTGAAATAGAATATTGATCCACATGCTTGTGTTAAATCTAATAACCTCCTTGCTTCCTGTAAGCAAGATAACAGCACAAACTGTCTGGATTATTGTGTGTGGAATATGGCTTTATTTTGTAGAACTGCTAGAACTATTGACAGTCTGGCGAGTCGTATTGAGGATCCTCAGATTCAGGCTCACTGGTCCAATATAAATGATGTTTATGAATCCAGCGTTAAAGTTCTAATAACTTCTCAAGGATATGAGCAGATATGCAAGTAAGTATGAGAATGCATGTCCTTTTATTTGGGGAAGCATTCAGCAAAGGCAGCGTGTATTCACATTGTGCTCTAAAGGTTTAGATTCTTTTCAGACAGACAAGCAGGAGCCCCATTATTTGTGTATGTTTGTTTTTCTGACTTGTGGGGTGAACAGTTACCTTAAGAAAACTTCACCCACTTTACCCTTTAATGAAGATATCTAGTAGATCTTTAATTAGCACTGTTTCCTTTCAAAGAAGAAATTGAAGATGAGAGTAGACATTTAAGGGGGGGGGATTTACTTTGGTTAGTGATGACTGAATACAAAGTATCATTTGATGTACTAGATTATAAACTTCCAGTCTGGTCATGGAAAGCTAATCAGTGCTCAGTCCAGGCTTGGTTACATAGGTACTGAAATGTGGAACTCATGCAATTCATGCAATAATTATGCACATTGTTATTGAAATAAGAGATTTCATGTTCAAGAAATAAATGCCTGCAGACAGACCAGCAGTGAATTCACTAATGCTTCAGCAGTGTTTTTTTCCTTTTGGAGTAGTGCTCTCTGGCTGTGACCATAGCGTGGGGTAACCTACAGTCATTGGTGCATTTCCAGTCTTGGTTCCAGAGTACATAACTTGCCCAAGTCTTGGCTATAGGATAGAACACACCATTTTCCCCTGCACATCTGGAAGGAAACTTGGGCACTGGGGTAGGCAGGGAGATGTGAGGCTTCCTTGATCTGAGCAAGCGGAAGGCCAGGTCTGGGAATATGCCACAGAATATGTCACCTGCCATATAGAGGGAGCTGTGGTGACTGATGAAACTGGAATGTTTAGAGTTGCCATCACATTCTGTAGGCTTTGCACCATCTGTCTTAGGAGTTCTTGTCAATGACTGGGTGGGATTCTGTGTTCTTAGTTTCCTGTTTTCTTAAGCGTTTTAATGCTTTTCGAATAAATACGCATCTTGTCTTCAAAGATCCATTCAACTACAGCTCAACATTGGAGTTGAACAAATCAGAGTTGTGCACAGAGATGGAAGAGTTATTACATTGTCCCATCAAGAGCAAGAACTGCAGGATTTCCTTTTATCTCAGGTAGACTCATATATGTTATTCTTCCCTTTTCATAGTGTTTGGGGAATAGAAAAAGTTAGAATCTCACCTTTATCTTTTTAGAAAATATTAAAAAACTTAAGATAGGGAAGATGGGAAGACAGATGACTGAACTTACACTATGTTTGTATAGAGTCTTTAGCAACTGTTACTAAAATACATTGCCAGTTTTCACTAGGGTTAGTAGCAGTAATAATATTTCCCTCCTATTTAAAATGCATTTCTTTATGCTGCTCATTATGAAAGAAATAAGTCAGTGGTAATCGCAGCAGACAATAAGGTACTCTATATATGCAATTTACCGTAGCCAAGTTCTTAACCCACAATTACTGTCATTTCAACATTGTCTGTTGATGCTCAGTTTGCATCTGTCGTTACTAAATCAGCCGATACTTGAATGAACTGTGTTTTCTTAATGGCTTAGGACAAGCTGCTGGTTTTATATTCAGAACTAACAATCTCCCCACTATGCATTGTAAATAGTCAGAATACAGGTCTTTAATAACAGTGGTTGGCCTGTTGCAGTTATATAAAACTCCACGACACAGAAAACAAGTTGAAACAGATTCTGCTGAGATGATGTCTTTTTGGTTAAGTGTTGTCAGACTTGTTTGCAGAGAGCTGCTGAACAGTGCTGGATGCTTCCTTGTTACAAAGGTTAAGTCATGATACAGGAAAACAGTAGCATTTAAACTCCTAAGCTGTTAAAGCTCAGTGCTTACACTTGAGCAATAATGGAGATAATCATGCATGTGAGAACCTCAACTTTTTTTTTTTAGAATTTTCTGTGTTAATACTATCTCAGATTTTTATATATTTTACAGCAGAAATCTTGTTTCTACTGAAAGACAGGATTGTTTGAAATTAATTTTTTTGAGACCTAAATAAAAGTATTTGTAAATTGAAAGCAATACCTAAAAAAAATGTGTAAGCCCATATACCTATGAAAAATGCATTTAACTGCAAAATGCAGTGGTCTTCTCTGTTTGCAGAGGAACTAATCTAAATTCAAATAACACCTAAATTCTACCATCATATAAAAAAAGTTCCTCTGAAAGTAGAGAACTTGCAAGACAAAGTCACTTTTAGAAATAACTATTGTACAGCAGAAGAAAACAGGCTTGCTAAACCCCATAAGCAATTCTTTCTGTGGTCTGCAAATACTGAACAGAAAATGAACCTCTTGTTATGTTTCAGATGTCACAGCACCAAGTACATGCAGTTCAGCAGCTTGCAAAAGTTATGGGATGGCATGTGCTGAGTTTCAGTAATCACGTTGGTCTGGGACCAGTGGAGAGCATTGGCAATGCATCAGCAATAACTGTAGCATCACCAAATGGAGACTATGCCATTTCAGGTAGTGTTTCCTCTTGCAAATGGAAGTCAGATCTTTCTGAGATTATTTGTAGAATATTTTGCTGTAAATTGATATTATGCTATAAAAGTCTAGAGACTATCTCTTTCATGTATGGAGTTGACATCTAAATAGAATCAACACCTTGCCCAGGAAGTCACTTAATATATACCTGATTTAATTTGTGCAGACTTCAAAATATTTCTTGTAATTAGTATGGAAAATTTATATATATATATATTTATATGTATATATACGCATATATATATTCTACAATATGTATTACATAAATACGTTATTTAAATCTGTTATTTTGATAACTTATATAAATATTTATTTAGATAATATATAAATACCTGTAATTAATTATATGTATTATTATTAGCGTAGAAGAAAGCTATTACAGAAACTGTAAGGATCCTGAGAGAACAAGATTCACAACTCTGAACTTAAGGAGAGCAGAGTTTGGTCTCTTTAGGTATCTTTTTGATGGAATCCTATGGGATGCAATGGTATGGGATGGAAAGAAAAGGGGTCTGGGAGTGCTGTTTGATTATTTTTTTTCAAGGGTCACCTCTTTCAACCTCAAGAATGGTCATTCCTATGTTCAGGAAGTTGTGCAAAGGTGACAGAAGATCTTTGTGTATGAACAGGGAGCTCATAACTGAACTCATGACATAGGAAGGAAGCTCCAAGAAATTATAAGCAGTTGGCCTGGGAGGGAGATAGAGAGACCATCCAAGCATGCTTTGGTAAGGATAGGACAGCTAAGCTCCTGAATCTGGTCAGGGATGTACAGGGCGGCAAGAAGAGCTTCTACAGGTATGTCAGCAGCAAATGAGAGATTAGGGAAAATGTGGGACTGATGTTTAACAGAGAGAGGACCTGGTGGCACAGGACGTCTTTGCTTTAGTCTTAAGACTGGCCTTCAGGAATGGGTCTGTGAGACCCATAGGAAATTTTGGAGCAAAGATTCAGCCTCAGTAGAGGAGGACCAGGTTAGAGAACCTTTGAACAGGCTTAGACATACCCAGGTTCATGGGACCAGATGGGATATATCTGTGGCTGCTGAGGGAGCTGGTGGATGTCACTGCATGGCCACCCTTGATCATCTTTAAAAGGCCAGGCTCAGGAAGGGCTCCTGAGGACTGGAAGAAGCCAGATGTCACATTTTATATTCAGGTAGGACAATGTGGGTGACTACAGTCTGATCAGCCTCATTGCAATTACTGGGAAGATGGGGGGAGGGAAAAAATAGTCTCAGAAGAACTTTCCAAACAAACTGTGGAGAAGATGGTGATGGGGAGTAGTTGGCATCAACTTATGAAGGAGAAATTAGGTTCAATCACCCTGATACTATCTCTTCATAGAGGGCTAGCATGGTAGATTAAGGGAAAAGCTAGGTGGTACCTCCCTAACTGCTTATTTAAAAAGCCAACATACACCACTCCCCAACATGAAAACGCAGAAACCCATCCAAACCAAGGAAGCACCACCACGCCTTCACCAGTCTTGCAGAATTTTATGATTAAAAGTAACAACTCTATTTAGTGACTTAAATCCTGTCTATTTGAGATAAATCCACCAGAAACAATACATTTTTCAACAGAATAGTGGGGGATATATCAAAGGAAAGAATGAGCAATAAAGCCTTTGCCCTTCCTGGCATAACTGGGGAAAAAGAAATGCATTTGTAAGGTATGCATTTTGGGCCTTATTAAAAGTTTCTCTGTCTTGATCCAACCAAGATCAGGCAGTGCTAAAGCAACAAAACCATAGAGAAGTGGGAGACGAGAGAGAAAATCCAAAGAAAAAACTTTCAAAAAAAGAAAGGAAGGGGATTTCCCTTGTTTGCTTTCAGCATGTTTGGAATTGAGTAAAAGTACAGTATACACAAGGAAGATTGCTTAGTATGAGGAATTTGTACAGTATAAAAATGCTCATTAGGATCTCCTTTTGCCACAGTACGGAACGGTCCTGAAAGCGGCAGCAAAGTCATGGTGCAGTTTCCACGGAGTCAGTGCAAGGATCTCCCCAAAGGCGATGTCCTGCAGGACAGCAAGTGGAATCATCTCCGGGGGCCATTCAAGGAGGTGCAGTGGAATAAAATGGAAGGGCGTAACTTTGTGTATAAAATGGAACTCCTCATGGCTGCCCTAACTCCTTGCTAGTGAAGTGTCAGCCTCTCTTGGAGGGCACTGAAGTGTCTCTGTGCGATGATAACTACCCATGCAGCAAAGGGAAATGGAAGCTATGGGCCAATGCAAGGAAGCAAAACCAAATTTATTTCCTGTACAGAAATATTCATTTTGGTATTTGTAATAAAACCTTTTTCAGTGGCATATAAAATACATATTTTTTGTAAAAGTTCCTTTCAGCTGTATCTTTGAAAATTGCTCTGTCCAGAGTGACATAGATGAGTAACTAATGTATTTTTTGTTTATAAAATTACATTTGGTAGTCCTTGAGATGGAGCATTCTTTAGTTGGAATTTGTTTGTACATTGGTGGGGGTTCTGGGTGCCCTCTTTATTTTTGAGAAATATGTTTACTTGCCAGTTTAACTTGAGAGTGTTACAAAAGTCACTGCCTGTGGCAAAACTCTTTCCTCTCTGACAGCCTGTGTGATGTTGGCTACTTTGCTTGTGATTTCTAACCTTGTAAGGAAAGGGCCTTACTTGGCTTGCAAAGTTCTGACTATTTGAGTTTGTGAGTGACTTGTGATTTAGTAGTTGCATAGAAGAAGTTAACTCTCACGCAGTAGACCTCCAGACTTGCACTGCTGGGTCTTTTTCCTGCACTCTCCATGATTATCATCCAGGGAAATAATAATATCCTCCCGAATATCAGCTCTTTTGAGTTCTTTCAAAATAAAAAAGTCATGTTTTTTATAGTTTTGGTTGTCATTTTAGCCTCCTTGAAACTTATAGTATGGTGTTTAACAAAGCTTTTATTTTGTTTGGTACGAAAGTGCTAAGGGTCTTTTTGCAACCTGTCTGTATGAACTGGTTCAGATTCATGTCCATATTGTCTTATGAGGTGTCTGTATATATGTATATATGTGAACTTCTTGCACATAAACATGTTTGAGTCAAACATCACGCTTGCATGGTGGCAGTTATTATTTTGTTGTATTCACAAGTATAAAGAATAATTGTTGGAAAATCTGCAGCAAGCTGCTGCTCAGTGTGTATCCAAAGCAGCTGTTGTACTTATATTGATGTTTGCCAGCTTGGAGCATCTTGTTTCAGTACTGGAAGTACCTGCTTCTGTGTAACTGATCTATGAGAGAGGTTTTCCTTTCAGGTGCTCATGTGTTACCCAAGGCAATTGATGAAAAGCCCTAGTTGAAAATAGTCTCCTGATCTTGAAAAAGGGGTGAGCCTGATATAACCCCCATGGTGCCAGGTACGGTACTGCTATGCCAGCAGACACTGTATGATTACAGGCAGAGCGGGGTTTTTTCCTTTCACCCATCAGCCTCATGCATCTGTTTTTGCATCTGACTAGATGAGGCTGTTGGCACTCCTGCCAATACAACAAATCTCTTACTAATAATTAGATCATGAGTCTGTGAAACTTGAATATGTCTTTACACATCACTGTTCTAACCTAAATTGACAGCTCTGCATGTAGCAATAGCCTTTTCATCAAGTAAGTTCTTCATTACCAAGTACCAGATCACTGTGGAGTGATTACAATCTCATGGTTGCAGGACTTGTCTCTGAAAAGGACACCTTGTGTTGCAGAAGGGCAAGCACTGCATGTTAGCATGAAAACACTTGTCAAGACTTCTAGGTCTAGCTGCAAAAAGAATAATAATAACAACAAAAAATATAGTTATTAGAGACCCGGAGAGACTGTTTTAGTGTTGAATACATAGGTATTCCTAATTTTAATGGAAAACAGACTGATTAGGCTTCTAACAGAGGTACAGTCTTGAAACTTGGTAGTGCATCTTTAAATATGAAATGAAGATATTACTGAATGATTAAGGTCTTTACAGTTGATTGCCAGAGCGATCTGGAGAACTTGGACATCTAATTAAAGTTTAAAAGTAAAATGCCTTAATCCCTTTGATCATCTAGAATGCTCTGAATATTAAATTTGCTGCTGTTCTGCAGAGAATTTACAAGTATAGTAAGAACAGCTATTAGTTTCTGAATTTCTACTGTAACATCCTTCCATAAGACTTCCGATGTTCTGGGGTAGCAAGAAACTGCTACAGACAGTTTAGCCTCATGTTCTGCACCTCAAATACTGACATTAATAATGCATATTGACAGACATAATTTTCAGGAAAATGTGAGTATTTTTAAAGTAACATTACCTGTGTAGGGTAAGCATGTTAAATTGTGAGTAAAATTTTTGGGTGAGGAATTATCTATAAGGAAAGTTCTAATATCCAGGCTAACTGTACTGGATGTTCTTGCTGAACATTGTTTGAGTCCCTGTTGTTCATAGGGGATACTGCCTAAGAGCGGGGCTGGCAACAGGTTCAATAGCCAAGGATGGGTGCCTGAAGTTGCAGTGACTTCAGCCAAGCTGAAGTAAGTAGGACAACTGTGCTAGTTGTAAACTTTTGTTGTACATTTTAAACTGAAGAATTTTAAGTGTTCATTTCCTGCTTTCACCCCACGTTTTAAATATTGTAGTTTAAATGTGTGTCTGACCTCTGCAATCACAGCAATGCACTGGAATGGTCATTCATGTCTGGATATGTTTCCTGACTTCTCTGGCAATTGCAGTGTTCAGGTCAGTGTTAGCACGTAATAGTGATTTTATGTGTAAGCACTTTTTGTACTTTCTAAGTAAGTCTGGCAGAGCACCTGCTATATATTCAGCTCAGCCTAATACCTAGCTTCACATTCAAGGTCTAAAATTTAGGGCTCAAAAAAACCCCAACCCTAACAATGTTTTCCAAATGCTATAAGTGTACTTTACAAGTAATTCAAGCTTGGTGATTGAAATAGATGCATTTAAAGTTTCCCTGTCGTCAAAGCTTAGGTCAAAGACACAAAAGATGCATAATAGATGTTTAAAGCAGAGAATTGGAATAAACTGACATTTGTCTGTGCTGTATATGAGACTTACTTAATTCCTCCTTTTTTGGGGTGTTCTAGATCTAGGAAGGAGCAAACAGCTGAATCTGGTACCTCAATTTATGAGTGGGAGAGAGGCCTTTGTACTACAAATGGCCAGCTCATTATGGGATGGCTGAAAGATATTGTGCACAGGGTGCTTTGGAAAAAGCTAGTTTGGCACCTGCTTGCATCGTTATGCACTTGGTGAGAAATTCTCTGAACATTTTTCCAAATGGAGCCCATAGTACCTCTGCACTTGAGCATCCTAGTCCCTGATCAGAGGGAAAGCTCTGTCAGCCTGTCCTGTAAAAGGTTTTTGCAAACAAGTGAGATGAAGTGTGAGAAAGGTAGTAGCAACAGTTCAACTCTAAAAGCCACGTGGCAGTCTGCAGGCACAGACTAGTCCATGGTATCTTCCAGGTTCAAAGTTTATTTCACACTGCAAAATTCTCATTACAAAAGCAAAACAGAATAAATTGGAACGCAGTAAGTTTACTGCTTTCTCACTGACAAACACAAATGTTAGTCCACCCAACAGATCTGCAGGTGGAGAATTGCCATACGTGCAATACGCAGGTTCAAGAAAACATTAGTTGGATCACTTCATGTTTTCTTACAACATAGAAAAGCAAAGGTGGCTTCTCAACAAGAGCAATTTTAGAACTGTATTTGTAAATACTGTATTTCAAAGTAATGCTGTTTTAACTTTTCTTATCAGATAGACTGTTCATCACTGGGCTACATTTGCAAAAGGCTTGACATCTTTCACAAGAAAACTGTTTAGTACTTTGCCACCCTACTGGTGTTGTGTCAGTATTTTATCTGACCCCTCTAATCTTTGTAGACAGTGTCCTCTTCAGTGCCTGCACTGTTCCTTGTATAACCACCTGCTCTAGTAATGTCATAAAATGTGTGTTAACTTCCATCCTGGGGCAGTGTAAACAGTTGGAAACACAGGTGGGAGAACTTTGGCCAGCTCAGCATTCTTTCAAAGTCAGTTTTGTCTCATGAAAAATTGCAATTTGTCTTCAGAGCTTCGGGAAGTTCCTTACACCCAAAAGTAGCAGCATAGATGCAATAAACAGGATTCAATGCTTGCAATTAATTTTTTAATGTAATACTGTAATTAGATATTTAATTTACTGTGTTGATGGATGCAAATGACCACTCTGTCTGTAATAGGAGACTTGCTGTATCCAAAATACAGGTGTCCTTCAAGACCATGATAATTTCCTTTATGGGTTGATCTTAGAGGCTTTGTTGGTTAGTTCGTTGGTTGTTTTTAAGAGTGGTAGAGGCTGTAGATTTTATTAGCTAGCCACAAAAATGTGTTCATGCTCAGCATGAAAGCATATGCTTTTTTACTCTGACCTTGACTAGCAGGACCAAAAACTTAACAGGTCAAAACAGCTCCATCAGACACTGCTTTTTAATCGATTTAATTACTTTTCAAGTCAGGATGTTTCTGCAATAGTCACCAACATGTTACCTTCTAGGTTTGTTCTTTCTTTCTTGGCCAATACTTTCTCCTGAGGTAGAATTGTTATTTTTGTTATGATACAGTCCTTGGCTAACACTCAATGGTTTCCAGTTCAATCTCTTCCGTTGTACTTGCTGTAAACAAAAGGATATTGTTATTGATTGGCAAATGGATTGGAAGGCCAACATTCCAAAATTAACTGTCCTGTGTTAATAGCTGAGACATTTCTAACTTTTTAATATTAGCTCACGCTTGCTTGTCTAAAATCAGGTTTTAAATACATATTTTCAAAGTGTTTAACTGCACAATCTTCAAAGTGACAACAGTTTCTTGCAGGACAAGGCTGAAGGCACTACAAAAACTAAGTCCATAGGGCAGAAATTAGGTCTCTGCTTTGGACCATTTCCTGGGAAATCATACGACAAGTTTCTAGAACTGTGGTTTTCCTGACCTCTGCCATATATGTGTACATATATTCAGTTCAGCTCTGTGGGAAGATTGGCTTCAACTGGAGGAACAGCCTTTACCCAAAGAAAATCCTGCATATTCTGGCATGATAGGAAAGTTTTCAGTAGCTACAGAAGCTTGTGAGTGGTGTATGCACCACGAAAACAGCATCAGCCCTAAAGAGTTGTAGGTGAGAGACAGAAATGAAGAGGCAGCTCAAGCCAGGTTAATTTCTTCTTCGATCAGGTTCTGCATAGTTGACACAAAGTCTGGGCCATGACTCTTAGGATACTTGAGTCTGTCTTGGTCTAGTAAAATACTGATAGCTAGGCTGCTTGTTGTAATATAACACTTACTATAGTAAGACATACAGACTTTTTACCTTGAGGACAAGAAACCATGAGTGGTTCTGCACTTACAAAGAAGGGAGGTAAACACCTGAAATATTTTGAAGTGGTAAAGGAAACCTCCCATTTCAGAGCTTGATTCCAGGCCCAAAACATGCACCTTGTCTTTCTGCCTAGGCCAAATACCCCTGGCTGTGGCTTGGATATTTCTTCTCTAATACATCTCTTCAGAGTAACCCTTGTGTTCCCTTGACCTGCTTTTCATGACTGTTGTCTTCAGTGTCAGGTTTTGGTATTACTGTGTTTGTTGGAGTCTACAAGTGGATCAAAAGTGAGGACAGATGAAGAAGGAGTTTGAGAGAAGGAGATGCAATCCTCCATGAACTGAGGTGGGGGCCACTCCCAAGGGTCATTTGAGTATTTTCCCCTAGGATACACCCTGCTGATGTGAACTCTGAGAGAGTTGCTAATGCTCTTGAGTTTGTCTCCTGCCCTCTGATGGGGGGTTATTGCAGGTCTGGCCTTTTCTCCCCAAGTTTTGCAATCAGCAATGTTGGGAAGTGTTTTACGGTTTCTAATGTGAAACATATAAGGTAGATGTCCTGTGGATCTTTCTGCAGCTAACACCTGTTACTCAGTTGCCTCAGCTAGTAAGGAGTTGGAATAGGATAACTGATCTGAGCCCTTCAGTTTTGTTTGTCAGTGGCCTTGTTTAGCACCTTTATGGTACAAATTTTAGGCTCAAATTTCAGGCTTGAAAACCCTGTACTCTGAATACATTTTTAGAGAAATACCTGTTAGTTTGTGTGTTGCCTTCTTCTGAAATAGATGCAGAGATTTATTACACAGCCACATGAAGCAGATTAGAATGGCAGATACTGCAGCAAGAAATGCAAAGAGAACTGCTACAAAATGCAAATCTTCATAGATAATCTCTGTAGGAAACATGGAAAAATATTAGTATTATAAAATTGATTACAAGCAGATTGATGCTTAAACACAGGGTAAAGCCAAGAAGTCCCATCTAGTTTGTACCATAAACATTGACTATGATGGTGCCGTAGGCGTTGGTTCCATGCTCCTCTGTTACAGTGACAAAATAGTAGCCGGCATCTCTCACGCCCACATTCCGAAGCTGTATGGAGCCATTTTCAAAAGCAGTCACTCTGTCCTTGTAGACCGTGGATATGTTGACATAATTCCCACTTCTCCACTCAACAATGCTGGTGGTGCCCCAGCTTGACACATGCTTCCACTCAATGGTGGCCACACCTCGGCAAGAGTATTCAACTGAGAGGAGGATGTTTTGTGCCACTGTTGCATTGATGTTGGGTTGGGGGACAAGTAAGGATACTCCTCCAGGAGCTGAAAGACAAAGGAGAGTGATGAGTCTGAAGGTGATGCTGCACCAACTGTCGAGGGCAGTTCAGGACCTCTGAACTGTGATTCATCCTACCTATCTCAGTGGTCTCTTTTAAGAGAGGATAGATTATGCTTTGCAATACCTTTTTCTTTCTGCTTTCCATGAAAGTAACATACATACCTGAAGATGAAATACGCATCTGTAAGTGGTGATAGCAAAAGTGCTTCCACCATAGAGGACACATACTTGAATGTGTTTCAGTGTTTTAATGCCCAAATAGAAAGGGACTTTGGAAGGGTCTTTTTGGGTAAGCACAACATTTTCTGAAAACTGAGCAATGTTCTTGTGTTCATCAATAAGTGACTTCCTTTAAAAATCCTGCATTTAAATGGAAAGTTTAGTTGCCATGTCCAAGGTAACCTATCATATTCATTAATTACCATCCCCCAAAAGCAAGAACTGTAGTAGGCATAAGTATGTGAAGTCTTGGCAAGGACTCAGTCGTGTTTTCAGGATGTGTAATCAACATTAGAGACACCAGCTTCTTAAAGGTGGTCAGTTATTAGCCAGTGCAGATAAATCACATGTAACCAAAGGTACACAGTTTCATGGGAAGCCAAGGACTTCATGTTCCTGATGATATCTGGGTAAAAATGCATATAAAAGAATATTTAATTCTCACCTACTTCCTCCTGATGTGATTATGGAGCTGTTCATAATACTGTGAAACTGAACCAACAGTTTAGTTTAATGCGTAACTGCAATAATTTCTGCTTGCACATGGGTGTTTCTGCATGAAGATTTGGATGAACACCAACACTGGAGTTTTAACTGGCATGTATTTTTTCTTTTTATTAGTGGCTTGTTTGAGACCCTTGGCTAAAGTCTGAAATTTTGTTATCTACCCACACAAATCAAAGCAAACAAGAGGCAGATAAAGCACAGAGTAAGGCTGAATGCCTTTTCCTGGTTTGGCTTGGAGCAGCTCACCTGCTCTACTCCCTTACTGTGGGAAGAGCCTGACTGCAAGAGCAAAACGAAAAAGTAATGCCGACCTGCAAATGTCTGTAACCCAGTGGGGAGTGAGAACAAGACCCTCAGCTACACTGCATGAGTGCAAAGCAGGACAACTGGGGATCATCCTGGAGGTTCTGCAGAGTTTTGGGGGATAAGAATGATTAAGAAAGGGAAAGAAAAAAATCTCCAAGGGAAAGCAATTGTTTTTTAAAAATCTTAAAATAAGAACCCTCCATTGCCAAAACTCACAGCTACCAAAAATGGAAGAGGTGGGTGAATTACAACCTGACTTCATTATATTTGGGATCTGTAGCAGAATTCACTAACTCTGCTGGTCAGGGTAAGGTAGGAGAGCTCAAGAACCAGTTCAATTCCCAGGCCCTCATCTATGGGACAAAATAGGATTTAGGCTTTTTCCAAGATAACATTCCTGGGCTTCCCCCTTCATGAGCATTGTCATACTCATGCTGCCCAGTCCCCCTGCAGGAACATCAGGCTTTCCAGACAGCTCAATGCATCCTCAGCTTAGCTGTGGTCTGCTGTTCAGCCTGTGTGCAGGAGAGACTAACCAGAAATGTGAAAAAGAGGTTTGTGCCAGCTACAGAAACAGAACAGCCGGGAACCTCTGGTAATCGCTGCAAATTGTTCCAATTGTTTTCTGCTCCATGTGTTTATTTAAAGGCCTTTCCCTCTGTTTCTGACCAGACAGGAGCTGAGTGTCTCCCCTTAGTGACCCTTTCATGTTTTTATAGAGGCTTTGTTTGCATACGTGATTGCGAGGTAAATGTGAAAAAACCCATGAATTTAAATCTTTCCATTAAATGATTTGCAAACATGTTCTGTCCCTATCTGTCATGCAAAGCTAAAAAAGACCGTGCAGTATCTAACCATTCGAAAACATTTTTAGTAGGCAGTGTGCCTAGATCACCTGAACCAGTCTAATCCAACAGAGCTGCACCAGGCTGGAGAGCAAATATCACACCCACTAGCAGCACCTTACGCAAGGCCACTGCGCTCTGCCGCTTGCAAAACCAGCCCCTTCACACCCAGTAAAACACGGACTCAGGAGAAGAGGGTACTGGGGCTGCTCAGAGCTCACTGAGTTTGCTGTCCTGGCATGCTGCTCTACTTCAAAGTATTTGCCTGGCCCAGAATCAGAGCGGGAAGTGCGGCTCTTGTACCAGACCTCCCCGTCACAACGCAGCTGGGCCTGCAGTGTGCTGGGCAGTGAAAAAAAAAATGCTGGCAGCAAGGGGCCTCCACACAGGATCTCTATACTGGGGGGACAGCTCTAAAACGGGCCTCTGAAACCCTGGGGACTGTTTCTCCACCCTTTGGTGTCCTGTGTGTGCGTCACTTATGTTGGTGGAGTGCGGTGACCAAACCAAACTCACTGGAGGCACTGCCACCCCAGTCCCCAGGCGAGGCCTCCTTCAGCCCTCTCTGGGAGAGGACCGGACTGCTCTGTGCGTGTTACCGCACCCCACTCACCCCCCGTCTGGGCTGCTGGGTTGGAACGCACCTTCCCTCCTCACCGCCGCCTTTCCCAGCGTGACCCGGCGCCCCTCGAGCTGATTAACCGGAGTTGTTTCCCCCTCCACGCCTTGTCCCCTCGGTCGCTGGAAAAGCAGCGGGGGAACGGCGGTGCTGGGGCCGC
>VZTN01013004.1:44709-134255 GCA_013400515.1 Erpornis zantholeuca | reverse complement strand
GGCCCCCGGGCGCTCCCCCGCCTCACACCCCGCGATCCTCCGATCCGCGCTGGAGATGCAATTGGCTGAGGAAGGGAAGGCGCTGCCCGGCCGCCGGCCATCGCCCAGCCGGGAAATGAGCTCGATGGGCGGCCGCGGAGCTGCGCAGCCCTGCCCGGCCCTGCCGATGCCCGGCCGGAGCCTGGAGCCGGGAGCCGAGGCCGGGATCGGAACACCTGACCGAGGACGCTTGTTTTAAGTGTGATTTGGCATCCACAAGGGAAATGTCACTTCGGGGTGTTAAAACTGACTTTTTTGCTCCAAGAAGTCTGGTGATGCTGCCAGTGAGACGGGGGATGGGGAGGAGGCTTGGACAGCAGCATATCCGTGTCTCCAGGGATCATCTCAGATGACCACGCTGGAAAATGAACCCAGCGTGGATGTTCCCATCCCACTGTACCCAGCACATGCACTAGGTGTTACTCTCTCCCTTCTCTTGTCGTCCAGAGGAGGTCCCCAGCAGTGCTTGTGTTTCTTTCAGAAAGCACCGGACAGTGTAAGATGATTAGAAAACATGAGAGTGTCCCAATCCTGAAAATTCATCCTTGCATAGAGGCATCCTTGTATATGGCTACCAGAAGCCATACACACCCCCAGGAGAGCTGCTCCTTTGACCAGGAAAAGAGTTACACACCTTTTGCAGATTTTCCATTCTCTTTCTTGCATTTCCCTCCCCTCAAGTTTTCTTTTGCAGAGTATGGATTAAAGAGAGACATTTCAGCGTGCTGGTCAGCACAGGCTCCTCAGGGTGAGTGGGAGGAAAGGGCAATCACCCAGGCGACGAGGGACAGCTGGGATCTGCCAGAGCTGCCTGCGCTGAGCAGCCACTCTCCCACTGCACTGCATGGAATAGCGCAGGTTTCCTTAGGTACTGGCTGGCTTGAGGAGAGCAGGCGAGTCCTGCGGGGCCTGGGTGGCTGAAGCACAGCTCTGGGCAGGGGGCTGAGCAGGAGTGAGGCTTCTGCAGGGCTCAGCTGCAGGGTACCGCTCTCACTGAGGCTTTCCAACCAAGTGTGGTGCTGTCTTGTGGTGCCATGCTCTACGTGGCACTACAGCTTCTTTCATGCACATCTCAGAGGGGACATCTAAGACTTAAGTCAGGCCTTGACAAGAGACAGTGCAATCTGCATGGGCTCCAGGGCCCAGATTTTGTTCAGCTGATAAAAAACCTCCAGCTTCCCCAGCCTCTGGGTGTGTGTCTCTTGAAGCTTCAGCGATGATACTCAGATGAAGGGGCAGGGGAAGAGAGTTCAGTGAGGATGTACTGCTGAAATGTTTGATGAGGTTTTTTTTTCCATGTAGGTTTTGCAGCCTACCATGGTGCTGGGGTTGCCTGCATGTGTTTGCAGTCGATTTGCAGAGGCAGGCCACTAAGTGCTTCCCTTCTGCCTTGTCTATCTGAGCTGCTCCTGTGCTTTGCCAAATCCCCTCTGCTGTGTCAGGCCAACATTGTGCCTGGGTGTCCCTGCTGAAAATGTAATTGCATGAAAAAGTGTGTAGTGCTTCCCCTGGGAGGGATTCCGTCAGACAAATTTTCCTGATCCCATCACTTTGTGGCAGTTTTGTTCCTCAAAGCATTAAAGAAGGTCTCATGGTGATGCAACTTTATGTCATTTTCCTTTTTTTTTCTTTCAGCCTTTACTTAAATTATTTTTGAGCTCCTGGCCCAGTGACCTATTTTGGCAGCCCAACATATGAGCTATATTCTCATATAAAATGAATTGAAACTTGCATATTTTAAATGTATCATTGAGTAAATGCACTCTATTGGAAAGACAGATATTAGTAATGAAATTGAAATCCAGGCTTGAAGCTCCTCTCAAATTTAGCCAGTATTGGCTACCATAGGTCAAATGTTCAGTCCTGTGATAAAAAGAAGTCATGTGTTTGTGTTCAGCATCAATAATTAACAGCAAAAGACTTCTCAATTCCTTCTTTTTAAAGGGAAAATTATAAAATATCTACAGGTTAGGGTTTTTTTTTAAACATAAAACTGCACTGCAAGAAATACATATCACAAAATGCTCAGCATTAAGAAAGCATTTAATAGAGCTATTATAAACCATATTTATTTGAATGCTGGCTGGTCCCTCTCTCCTTGAGAGACCCTTGGAAGTAATGCTTCCTCCTTCTGTGCTGCAAACATCCCCTGTGGAAGGAGGGAGGTTTCTCTTAAGAAGGAATGCATCAGGGTGTTGAAAAGCAGAAACTCAGGTGTTTTCAGGCCAGTTTTCAGGCCAGTTTTCAGGTCAGGCTTCTTGCCTGCAGCCTGTGGAGGGATGTGGCCATAGTGAGCTGCACCGTGGGGGCTGGTGCTTGGGGCCGTGGGGTACAGCCCCATAAACAATGACTACGGAGAGAATCACTTGGCTTCAAGAAATCATAGAATCATTTCAGCTGGAAGCCAACCATTAACCCAGCACTGCCAAATCCACCACTAAACCGTGTCCATAAGCACCACATCTACATCTTTTAAATACCTCCAGGTGGTGGTGACACCACCACTTCCCTGGGCAGCCTCTTCAAGTGCTTGACAGCCCTTTCAGAGAAGCAATTTTTAGTAATATCCTCTGGTATAACCTGAGGTCATTTCCTCTTGTACCAATGATGGCTGGATTATTGATTAGCAACCAATCTAACTGAATTTAACCTTGATGCTTGACCCCTCTGAGTTCCCCCAGCACCTTCCTGCCTCCAGCACCCCAAATGCAATGGGGGATGAGCTTCAGCAGGTATTTCCTGCTGTTGGGCTCGAGTTTGAAGAGGATGCTGTGGACAAGCTGGTGTGTGGATCCTGGCCTCTCATGCCTGGGATGCATCGTGGGTATCAGTGCAAGGCTTTATAATGGGAACAGTTTCTGCCAGGTGAGTGAAGGGATGAACCCTGCCTGGCTCTTCTGCAGGACTTGGTAGCTAACTCAGGGTAACTTTACAGAAAAGCCAGATTGGAGTGTTATTCCTAATTTTACTTGTTTTGGCATATGCATGATGTATTTTCCTAACAAAGTTTTTTATTAAAATCCTGTCCAGCCACATTCAGGTGAGCCTAATGATATGCCACTCCAGGTTGTAGATTTTTCATCCATTAATGCTGCTCTTCTGGTTTTATTTTTCTCTGCTTGTCAAACAGCAATTCTAGGAAACATAAATGTATCAAGCAATATAATACACACTGTAAAAAATTAGGTTGTCTTTGTTTAATTACAAAGTGGCTTTAACCTACTAGACTCTGGGAATGACTTACAAGGTCTGTAAAATATCTAGTTTGCCATTCCTACCCTGCTATAGGCACCTGCAGATTGTATTGCTACATGCTCAGTATTTTGAGTATTCTTTCCCTTTCTCTCTTCTTATTTCCATTATTTTAAATGTTTTTTTCCTTTCTTCTCATTGCTAGATGTGAGACGAGTGTCTCTCAAGTTTGTCTGGAGGGCCTGATTTTTCTTTCTGGTGCCATTAATAATGGAACAGAACCACATTAACGATTGCAACAACAGCCAGATAGGAGCCAGAAAGCTCCCTTAGCTCTCTAATATACTGCATGAGTACACGGAAGTGCTTTATACAGAGGGTTTGCTTTTTTTTCTCCTCACCCTTTTGCATTGATGTCTTTTTTGGACTTGATAAAATGCTTGACCTTGTCTTTAGCTGAAGAAAAGATAAAAACCATCAGGGTTAAATTTAAAATAGAGATTACATTGATTTGATTGTAATCAAAGAGATTACAGACCTGAGATAGCAATTTAGAGGTAATTTCATCCTGCAAGAAACCATAGGATAAAACTCAGCAAAGAAATGGAAACAGTGACTGCAGGACATGGCATCTGCCTGGTCAGACAGGCTGCAGAGGCTGCTCACCATTGCCTTGAGATGCTTTTAGCATCACTGATGATGCAGTGAGCTGGCAAACAGCTGGCAGAGACCAGGAGAGAGCTGCAGGCTTCCAAACCAGCAAAAAATGTGCACCTGGTACAGGAGTAGTCAAAAAACAGGTAACATCCTGCTGGCTCCTCTTACACATGCAGTTAATCATCTGGGCTTAGCTTAATCTGGTCTTCTGGAAGTGAGAAGAACATTTGTTGTGAGGTCTTGCTGTGTAAAAACATTCCTTCCATTTGTATAAGATGAAGAAGGATTTTTCAGCATCTAAAGTAGAACCTGGTCAAATCTGCCCTTTGCATGTCAATGGTTTCTTTTTGCCTTTTCTTTTTTTTTTTTTTTTTTCCCAGCAGAGGCACAGCACAAAAAGCTCAAGATTCTTACCTCGAATCAATCAATAGCTGTAAGAAGAAAGACAATGGGCAGTTTCTGGTCTGTCAGCATTCCTCTACCTTTTAAGCTATCTAGACTGCCTGAGTCTCCTTGTGGGTTTGGTCTGTGGGTTTGCAGGTTAGGCAAATAGGGGAAAAATCAAATAATGATGCAGAAATATTTATCTGAGAATGCACAGATGTTTAGTAGAAGGGAGACATTTGGAAAGAGCTTTTATCAAATGGGAGGTGCTCAAAGCACACCTTTGTGAGGGGATGGCTGGCATTCGCTGGTGGGGTGCTGTTGTGGCAGTGAATATCTTCCAAGACAATACATCTTCCCTCTGTATTCACAGAGTGGAATATCCCCATATTCTTTCAATGAGAAACCAAAGGACAAGCTTCCTTTTTTTCTAGGAAGTTTATGTCAAAACAGAGAAAGTAATTCCTCCCTGTCTTGAGTCTCTGTGGTCTTTATCCTGCCTCTCTGAGCAACCAGTTCCAGTATTTCACCACCCTCACTGTAAAAATTTTCTTCCTTTTATGTAATCCAAATCGACTCCCCTCCAGTTTAATACCATTACCACTTTTCCTTTCACTACAGTTCCAGCTGCTCCTTGGCCTTCCTCACCCTATCTTTACACACCAACAGTGTCCCTATACTGTTTCCAGGATACTTGTATTTCCTGCTTTTCCTCTAGCTTCTCTAGCAGGTCTCGACTCCTCCATGTTTGTCTCTTGCCTTCCTTTTCTGATTTCTTATACCGGCGGATTGTGAGCTCTTATGCTCTATGAAAAATATAGTTTAAGACCTCTCAGCTCTGTTCTGCTCCTTTGCTCCTGAGGGAAATTTTCCATGGGGGTCCTACTGATTAATTCTTTGAAGGATTGGAAGTTTTTTTTTCTTAAAATTCAGGGTCCTGATTTTATTCTTCGCCTGACCTTTATCTCTCAGGATGTGGTCTCCACTAGTGCATTATCACTGCAGCCCAGGCTCCCTTCAATTTTGATATTGCTGATTAACTCAGCAATAAAGTCAAAATGGTGGTAAAAATAAAGTCAAATAATAATGCAATTCCAATTAAATAAAAAGAATTATGTTCCACTTTGGACACTAGAAGTTCAGTCATTGATACACCCCTTCACCTCACAGCAATGTCCCAAGTTATTGTCTATTGGTCAGTGTTAAACCATACAAAGGAATATAAAAGATGAGCCTTTATCACCTGGAAGATTCACCTGATCATTTTCCAAGTTTCTGGTTCAACTTTGCTGACCCATGGCATTTTTCACTCTTGTTCATTAGCAGTATAAATATTTTCAGTTGCAGAATTCAGCAAAGTGAAGGGCACATCTATCCACTGTGTGCAGAATATCAAAAAGGGGAAAGTTCAAAAGGGTCTCTTGTGTCTTCCTTTTTTTTCCTTTTTTCCCCTTTTTTCCCCCCCTTTTTTCTCTCCATTGCTCCCATTACCAGAATAGCACAAACTTTTTCCATCTCAAATCTTGGGATGCCCCAGGTGCTCAACCCTGTCTTTCATCTCTGATTTGATCACTGTACTAAGATGCAGGAGCATTGATATGTACAGATTGAGTGACAAGTAAAATTAAACAAGAGCAATAATTAAGAAAAGCAATAATTAAGCATGATTAAATTGGTCTGGTTGAAATGCATCATTTAAATATTCACACTTCAGTCTCAACCGCACTTTTTATGTGGATCACCTAAACAACTCTCCAATTCATTTGGCCTAAATTCGGTGCAAAATATTTACTTTGACCTGCCCTGTCAACACAGCTGTGTCCTCGTGGGGTCTGAGCTGCCAAAACCAGAACTCTTTTTTCTACCACTGGTTAGGCTCACTCTGGGTTTGCTGAATCATGGAGCAGGGGCTGCCACAGGGTCTCATTAGAGAGCCAGGCTTGATGATCCTCGCTGCAGGCAACCTCCTTGTCTGTGTTGGTTCCCGTGTCTGGACACAGCACCTGCGAGGCAGCTGGGAGTACAGAGCACTGAAGTGAATTGAATCAAGCCCATCCGGCCCTGCAGAAGGGCTGCTGAAGCATGTCAGGCATGTGGCCCTTCAAATAATGACTGTGATTGAGCAATGGTTGTGTAATTATGGTGTCTCCCATGGAAACAAGTGTGGCTAACTCAGGGCAGTCACGGCTCAGACCCTTGCACAGGCACAGTGGGTGGTTTCCCCCTGGAGCATCACACACAGACGTCACAACACCATTTACAGCCTTGGCCTTATGTTCCACCTCAGCCTGTGTGCATGGAGGACTTAGGAACTGCTCCCAACACACCAGAGATGGGAACTTGATTTTTCAGTGCAGGATGGGTAGGTAGCTGTTGGAAGAGGTCATGCAGCATCATCACAGAGAGAATGATGCTCATCTTCCCTCATCTTTGAACAGACAGCCTGGGGTCCAGAGAGTCTGCTGATGGAGGACCCAGGTTAGATTTAGAAATCCAAATCACACTGTGGTGTTGACTTGACATTGGAGTTCAAGAGGCAAGCAGGGCTCTGAGCAATTAAGATAGAAGTGGCAGTGGTTACCTCAGTGCTACCTGATTGCTCATCTCCAGCAGGGCTAGGAGAAGTAAGGCACAAACATCACTGGGATTTGTCAGTCTGAGCTCCGGCCTGGACATCAGATACCCTAGGGCTACACTGAATGGATTCCTCTTAAAACAGAGGGATAACTTTCAGAAAAGCTTCCACTTTCACTGTAGCATTTTAAGTGATGACAAATCCACCTCAGTCCTTGCCAACTCGCTCTATTTAATGGACTTTACATTTGAAATGCTGAGCCTCCTTCATAGTCTTAATTTGTCTAGTTTTAACTTCCAGACCCTGGATGTTGTAATAAACCCTGCCTGCAAGGAAAAAAAAGAGACAAAGTAGCAGGAGCATGCTCTGGGTAAAACTGATCTCACCTAAATCTCGACATTGCAGTGCATAGCCTCACTCAGACCTCCCTTGAGTACAACAGAGCCAGCAGGTGGTTTTAGGCTGTGAGACTCTTGATCTGTCAAGATCAAGACACCTGCATTAGATTGTCCATGAGCCCACAGTGACCTGCAGCTCGTTTGGCCAGCTGAGCACGTGATGTGCACTGCTCCTCATTGCCCAACCAGTCACTGGTAAGTGCAGTTCCAAGTGCATGATGCCAAGAGTCAACCTCCCTAGAGGTTCTGATACTGGATGATCATTTCCTACTTGTAATTACATTTCAAACCTGTCAGTTAGCCAGTTGTTAATCTACATGGCATTGATTTTGTATTGTTCTTTTTTCTTAATCAAATTTCAGTCTGATACCATCTCAGATGCTCTGCAGATGAACTGTAAAAATGTCAAAGAAAAGCAAGACAATGGAAGCCTCAGGGTATCTCAGTGGATCCTGCCAGCCCAGGCAACAATAGAGCACTCCCCAGATGCTGGTGGTTGCTGCTTTATGTAGCAGCTGTCTAGGCTGAGAAAAGTTAATGAAAACTGAAACTGTATAGAGCCATTGGCATGGACACTTCTAAGGGTCAAAGGAGGTAAATCCTCATGTGGAGAGGCAAACTGGGGCCCTCCAGTGCCCAAGTGAATTTTTTATAAAGGGAGGGAAGAAAAATAAGGGAATACTGAACTGGAGGCTGTAGCCCATGAACAGAATGGCTTCTTGAGAGCTGGGTCATTATCCCCTGTGCTAGCAACACCTCAAGGACCTTGGGTCTGCTGGACTGGAACAACTAGGCATTTGGGCATTAAGTATAGGACTGAATTACTTTTGTATTTATTTTACTTGCAGCTAATTGCTTCCAAAACTTTGTCCAACCTTGATGAATGTTTTTTTTTTAAGCTTGCTGGGGGATGTTCTGAGGAGAGAGTCATATAAGGATGGAAAATGGTAAACATTCATGAGAGTTGCAATAATTGTGTCTTTGCCGTTTTCCTCTCTTCACACGAAGCACAGTGCTTTTTGTGGTATGAAATTTAGGGAAGCTTTGCAAGGGCCAAGTATGGGTGAGTATACCAGATACCCCTGACAGCACTAAGACTCTTGTGTTTGAAGTGTATGTGAGTTTCTGTGGTGACACTGGGTGGTGACACGTAGGCGGTGGTGACATTCTTCAGCAATGTCCTTTGCTGCTCTCGCAGGAAGCTGTGGATCTATTGCCTGCTATGGCAAGCCTGTTAGCACAGAAGGGCTTTAATGCCAGACTTTGGGTCTGCAGGGTAAAAGCAGAAGTTGAGCACAACAGTGGAGTGAAAAGGTATCTCCAGATGTAGGCATTTGCCTGTCAGCACTGCTGTGTGGGATGGATCCTGGACTTCATCAACAGCAGCATGGCCAGCAGGGTGGAGGAGGGGATTCTGTCCTTCTGCTCTGCTCTGCTCTGGTGAGACCCCACCTGCAGTGCTGCATCCAATTCTGGGGTCCCCAGCACAGGAAAGATGCACTGAGTGGGTCCAGCGGAGGCCACAAAGATGATCAGAGGGATGGATCACTTCTCCTATGGAGACAGTTAGAGAGATTTGGGGTTGTTCAGCCTTGGAGAAGAGAAAGCTCCAGGGAGACCTCATTGTGTCCTTCCAGTACCATAAGGGGGCTTATAAAAAGGAGGGAAGGGGTCTTTTATTACGAGCAGATAATGACAGGAGAAGGGGCAATGGTCTTAAAATGAAAGAGGGTATTTTTAGACTAGATAATAAATTCTTTACTTACAGGTTGGTGAGGCACAGGAACAGGTTGCCCGGAGAAGTTGTGGATGCCCAATCCCTGGAATTGTTCAAGACTAGGCTGGATGGGCCCCTGAGCAACCTCACCTAGTCAGTGGCATCCCTGCCCATGGCAGGGGGCTTGAAACTAGATGATCTTTAAGATCCCTTCCAAGCCCTTGACATTCTATGATTCTATGGTCAGGAAGCAGGGTGATGACCTTGGCATTAGGACATTGGGGTTTCACTCTTATCTGGGCCATGCAGCAGGGCTGTGCCCTGGTTCAAGTACAGCATGTCAACTTTGGTCTGATCCACACAGAGGGATGGACAGGTCCCCAAACTAGGTCAGCCCTAAATCTCTCAGGGGAGTATGCTTGAATCAGCATGCAGCAACCATGATTTAACGAGAGCCCGGTTCTCCTGGCGCTGGGGTAATGATAGCTTTGGTGCCTCCCTTGGCTCCCTCACATGCTCCCACTCAAATCACTGCTGTGTGAAAGACTTCAGTGGGTGACTGCCTGGGGCCGTAGCCAATGGCAACACTTTTGATTTTTAAACCAGTTTTTTTCCCTTTTCTTGACACGTTATAATTAATATTTCATGGCAATCTCTAGAGACATGGGAGAGAATTTCCAATCTTGGTTTAACAAAGTATATCAACAGGACTGCTGTGCCTAGGAAGGGTTGTGTGCCCAGGTGTTCACTAACACTAGCACAAAGCCTAAGGTTATGTGATATTTTTCTGGTGAGGAGCAGAATCGCCACTTTGCTGAGGATGCATATTTTAAAAGAGATTAGTGATCTCCAAAGGAGCAGAGTCATCAAAGTAATATCTAGAGAGCAGGGCTGACAGTCCTCCTCCTGAGCCACGGTAGTTGCCTTCAGTGTCTCGTGGCTCCTTGCTGAGCTTGCTGCAGCCATGCATGGTGGCACCAATAGAGCTTCTCACCTTGTGCATGCACATGCTGAAAGTAAATCACAAAGCAGCGCCTTGTTTTCACCTCAGCAGCTCACTTGGCTGTGAGGGTTGCTCTGCTATTGGTATTTTGGTTATGCCAGTAAACACCTTCTTTTCAGCAGTGCCAAGTGTTTCCACTCACAGCAGCTCCTACAACCACTTTGGAAAGCTACTGTGAGTGTGGTTCCTGCTGGCTCTTGTGGATGAGTTGCAACTGACCCCTGGTAAGATGTTGCACAGCTGCTGAGGGGAGTATAAAATGACAGCCATCTGTGAGCTATTACAACAGAACACTTCTGAATCTTTAATTCAGCTCACATCTGAATGATCCATCTCAGTGGGGGATGTTCTCAGTCCATCAGACTTCAGGCTTGAGGCCAAACTCACTATTTAGCTGGGTTTCTTTTCTTCCAAGCCATTAAGAATTTATGCAAATGAGGTTTGGGGGCTCTTCTGTACTCATCTGTGACTTGAATCTTTTGGGATCTTGCCTTCAGGATTTTAGGATTTTGTGTACCTGCAAGGAAGTTTAGGATCAGTTTCCAGCACCTTTCTGTCATCACAGGTCTCTGAGTTCTTACATGCCAGTTTGTGTATGTCACACACCATCCTGTTGCTGTGCCAAGGTAAAACCTTGACATAAGTGATTTACCAGGTTTTGGACAAAATTCATCCAATAGTCTCACTGGCACCTCTCTTCTTCTATTTTGTTAAGTTTTTGTAAATGGTGGCTTTTAAATCTTTCTTAGTGAATATTAAGGGTGGTTGCTTTATCTTTCTTACCTGCTCCTGCCCTACCAGGTCATATAGAGAGGATGTCTCACACTTTCCCAGGCTGTTGGATCTGCTGCAGATACTGCAGTGGGGACAGACGTGCAAAAACTTTTGCAGTATGAAGGAAAGCTTTCTAAGGCACACAAGGAATGGTGCAAAGCCAATATTACTGCTGGACTACTGTGGTGGTTGCACTGCTTTCAGTAATTTGTGTTTTTAAAGGTGTGATGTGCTCCCCAGGGATGATTATGCTAAACCCCTTGCTGTGTAGTGGAAACAGGTCTGCTCACCCTTTTTTTTTTTTTTTTTAAACCAAGAATACCCAATCTATCAGACATTAATTTGTCTCCTTTGTGGTGAGAAAAGTATGTGACTTGGGAACACCCTAAGTGTTGGAGCAGGATTATAGGTTTGATTTTTGGTGGAATACCAGGGGCACCTTGAGGCAACCACTTCTGGGACCCGAGGTGCCCCATGGTCACCACCACAAGATTGTGCTCCACCACCATGTGACCTTAATCACTGCTGACTTCAAACTTACTTATTCTCCTTGGATGAACAGAATGCCTCTTTATTTCTCAGTGAGGACTTCCAATAAATCATTAGTGGAGAAAGCAAAAGAAAGAGCGATGCTGTCTCTGCAAACTGCTGAATGCACTGTGGCCTTTCAAATGAAGCCCCACATTTAATTGTGTTTCTCTTCTAGTGCTGTGGTTGACAAATGCTCCTGTTTCTCCACCTGCTGCAAGGGGATGAGGATGCTTGCTCCCCCCATGATATTGCAAACATCCCAGCTATGAGGGAGGAGGTTTCTCTGAAACAAAGCCTTGGCCAGGTATGAAACAGCAAGAATGGTACCCAAAGTGAGAAGCATGGTGAATGTTTTAAAGGGGAAGAGCTGGCTGTAGGTACCATTCACCAGGGAGCAGGCTGGGTAGTGGATTATGGGGGGGATGCTCAGAGCAGGCTCCCCTGCCAGTAGCCTCAGCAGGAGCCCAACCAAGAAGCCGGCAGCTGATCCATAGGTGTTGGTGCTGGGAGCAAAGAGGGCACAGCAGAGCTGGGGGAAGAGGAGGGCATACACCAACTCCCCGCTGAGGAACCAGAGGTTGTACACAGAGCTGGAGTAAAAAGCCAGACCAGCAGCCCCAGCCCCAAACACCAACATGGAGGTCCTCATGGCCCACAGCACCTCTGTCTCTGAAGCCTGTAAAAAGCAGAGATTGCAGCATTAGATGCAGTGTTTTCTGGCAGGATGGCCAGCACTGCCCTGGCCTGGGCTGGTTCTCACCAAGCCCCTGATGCTTTCAGGCAGTACTTGCCACCAGCAGCCAGGCAAGGCAGGCACTCCTGGAAGTGCCCTCTGATTTAAGGGTCATGATTTTATGCTGTTTCCATTAATACCTTAGTCCAAATTTTATACTAGTTATGTCAAAATGAGCAAAGCTCACCAGTATGGGGTATTGGTACCCCTACCTGGCTTATGTTTGGAGCTCTATCTCCAGAAATCAGATCAGCAGCTGAAGGACACACACCTTCAGTCACAGACTGATTTAGAAATAGCCTTGAAACAAGACTGTCTTTCCTGACACCAAAACTGCTGAATTCTGCAACCAGGTACCTTTTTCCTCAGGATTTTCCTGTAGATATTGTGAGCGAACATGGAGCCAGTGGAGAGAAGAGCCGAATCTGCAGAAGACATCGCAGCAGCAGCGATGGCTCCCAAACCAGTAATGGAGATGTATGCTGGGCAGAGATGCTGTAAAACAAGTGGTAGTATCATCGCTGACTCCCCTCTCTCGAATGGACTCGGAAGACCGTAGCTTGTCTGATTCCAGTCTTTAAAACAAAACAAGGAAAAGTCACAACAAATCCTTTGTGGACATTTCTGCTGTCTTTGAAGTTGCCTTTTCACAGGGGCCAGTCACAGAAGGGCTAAGAACTGAGATCCACTCCGTATTTTAGGACTTAGATTGACTTTTTGGATTCTTTTGTGAACTTTTGTTAGCATGCTGCGGCTCCTGCTAGATCAAAGATTTCCCTTTTCCTCAGCAGCATCTATAGAAATAAGTGTGCTTTGTGTGAATACAGAATTGACTCAGCTAAAGGTCATCCTCTAGACACTGCTCATGAGGAGAAGGGAATTGGATGAACTCCTGACTTCAGCTGATTTCCTTAAATGTTCAGTGATCTGGCTGCCCTTTTACATTTGCTCACAGCCAACACAGGACTGATCCCCTGCATGGAGGCTGTGAGTTTACAGGACTGAACTTCATGATTCCCTCAAGTAAGAACCTTATTAGCAATCAGTAGTAAAACTCCTGGGTCTTACATTTCTAAGGCATTAACAGAAGGAAGCATAAAATTTCTTCTAAACTACAGGGTTTTAGAGAGCCTGCCTTCATCTTTCCTCAGCACGAGGTCCATGAAAAGTAATTTCATCATGAGGAAATAGCTTTAAACAGGTCTTGGAGCTGTTTAAATGTCTTTTTAAGTAGTTGTGCACTGTACGGCTCCACATTTCTGGTACAGATCACCTATCTTGGTGTCGAGGGCCATGCGGGACTGGGTAATTTGAAGTGTCTATCAGGACTTCTTTGGATCCTGTTTTAATCACCTTTGCCAAAAGCATGTTGATTACTCAGAGACAAATGATTTGTTTTACCTGTTGATGCTGCGACTGCCCCAATGAGCACCGAGGGGATGGCCATTGCAAAGCACCCGAGTCCTGACAGGTAGGAGATGAGCCTTGCCCGTCCTGTCGAGGCAGCAGAGAGCACCCTTTGGAAGTAAGTCTGCCACGGGATGCTCCCAAGCACCTGAAACATTCATAGGTTACCAGTGGTACCCATCAGGCTGCTGTAGGGCAACATCCACAATAATCTTTAGCATTATCAAATTCTCATTTCAAATGTGTAAATGTTGCCCAGCTCTAACTCTTGAGGATGATATTTCTGACAGTTGAGAATTCCCCTTCCTTTGTTTTTATGGCAAAAGATGTGAAATTTAAACGAAAGCAAGTTAATGGTTTGGCAGATGGAGAAAGCTGAAAAATGGTTGCCTGGAATGGTGAATGAGGCACAGAGGAAGTGAAAGGAAAGTTTTTCAGGAATGCAACTTTTGTAAATAAATCTAGCCAAACTTAGATATTTTGCATTTAAAATGAAAAATAAAACTGTAATTTTCACTTTCTTAGCACACAAAATTAATCATATAAAATCTGAAGATTCTCTCCTCACCAAACAAGCTTCCCTGTGTCCCTATTATCAGTTTAGTAAGAGCAGAACAACCTCCTGTAGTCTTGGCTATATTGGTAACTCAAAAGTTTTGTTGTGCAGTGGAGCCAATGACACTGTGCTTGCTGATGACCTGCAGTCATGTCATTTTATTTTTTTCTTCCAAATAGAGGTAATTTTACATATTTGTGTTAAAAGCACACTATTGAGGCTGCAAGAGAAACATCTCAAGAGGTAGGAAATTACTTGTTTATGTGCCAGGAGAGGAACTGGCTGCCTGGATGGTCTTACTCAGGAGGTAGGTTCCTCCATGTGGGTAAAGGATGGAGTGTCCCTACTGCTTCTTTTCATCCCACAGCCAAGCCCTGGGTCTCCCCAGTCCATTGAGGTTGCTGCAGGGGGTGCTAAGAGATGGTTTTTCACATCCAGCCCCTGTCAACTGGCTGTGCAATGTAGGGCTCCTGGCTGGAAGAACCCACAAGCTTTCCAGACAGAAAGTCACCCCACAATCATTCCTCCCAACCACTTGTCCAAGAAATACTCCATACCAAGTAGAAGAAGTCATCCAGCCACCTTCCAAGATACTGTTTTTCTATCTTCCCAAGCCAAGGGTCTTGGTAAGATGGATGGGTTGCAGTGTAATAAATACTTTCCGTTGCAGAATTCACCAGGGCAAAGGGGATACAGATCCACTAGGATAGAAATGGAAATAGTTAACCATTTTCCCAGTGTCCTTGTTCTTGGAGAACAGATATTTAAACTAAGGTAGATGTAGAACGTAGATTTGTATAAGATTAAACCTAGACTTAGAGTCTTTCTCCCCTTCCTTACTCTAAATCTATATGTTTCTCATTCATATCATCAAGAACATGAGTCTCTAATTCAGGTTAATTGGTACTTTCTGTAGACAGTTCTCTCTCCATTTTAGATGGTTCCTCCATTCAAGATGGTTCTGGACAGGTTCTGCAAACCTCACTTTTGTGCAGACCTTTCTGTGTTCACCCAGCAAGGCCAATGGCTTTGACATTGAGCACTGTCTGAAATGCGTAAGGTTCAAAGACTTGTAAGACTGTAACATTTTTCAGGAAACCTGTTTCTCCTAGAGAGGAACTGTAGGTCAAGGAAGTTATTTTTGGTATGAGACATGCTGAAAAGAAGAGCAGGATTTTCCCTTTTAGTTAGAAAACTGGTAACAAAGAAATGCACAGGACTTGCCAGGCTGAGGGTAATGAAAACCATCTGGATGACATCAGTGTAGGCAACAGAGTAGAGGCCTCCCAGTAGAGTGTAAAGTATGACAGTGCATGCCGAGATGGTGATAGCTAAAGAGCCTCCGATATCCAAGATAACCTTCATTGTTGCTCCTGCAGACAAGCACAGCAGTCAAGTATTTTAAGACAGATTTTGTATGCACAGAATACAGACTAAGTAAGGATGTTACTCTTGTGGTGCCAGTACAACATAGTGTATGAAAAATGCAGTCTACAGAGAGTGTGCAGAGTGGGAAATTGAGAGAGCACATTTCCTTCCTGCTTTTACTGCCTCACCTTGCTGCATTGCCATTGCCAAGGAATTTTGCCTTTTTACATCTGCTTTCCTACAGGCAAGAGGAAGGCACAAACTCACATTGGCAGAATTGTCTATTATAATATAACAAATATATAGCACTATTTGTTTTAAGCCTGAAAACATATTTTCCAGAAATGAGAAATGCTTAATCCTCTCACAAAAAGAGACAAGAAGCACAGCTTTTCACAATTCCCAAATGTGTATTACACTCTGACAAGTCCACATGACCTTTAACAAATAAAACAGGAAAGCAAGTATTTACCCAGGGATGCCAGGATAGCTGCAAACCAGAATACCTCTCCTAGCAGTGGTGGAATGAAGAGTAAGGTTGCCATCGTGTTCCCGTAGGTTTCTTGAAGGGGGTCCATCACTGTCACATAATTCTTGGATCTCATTGGATTTACAAAGAAGAAACCACCTATCAGAAAGTAATGATATTTTGGTAGAATTTTGCATGTTTTATATTCCAGGAAAAAAAAGATGTAAGGTTAGTGTGGTATTTGAGTATCAGACCCACCTAGTGAGCATGGAATTTGTATATAATGGACCTTAAAGAATGATGCAGCCAACCAGACACCAAGGCTTATATTCACCAGCTAAAAGTGGGGTTTCATCCATTCAAGAGGTCCTGTCTTATAAAGGATATCTGCTTACAGCTGACATATCTGACCATGCACTTTCGGCACACCTACATCTTTCTGGAGTGGCTACTGGAGGCCAAGGAGGAACCCTATGGCACCCCAAAAGGCATAAAATACCTATGTGGCTGTAACAGGAATTTAGGTCAGTGGACACCCATATATAATCTCTTCTCCATCCCCAAATGACCTACCAATCTGAGAAATAAAGCTTTCAAAAATGCATCCTCTGGAAGGTGTCAGTAGACAGAGTGAGGCATTGAAGACTCATTTGGCTAAAAAGGAGGCAAAGTTTTGTCCTTGGTCATGTGATGCAATCTGTTGATATATGGTCCTTTTCTGATTACATTTTTCATTTTGGTGGCTTCATTGTCTCTTCCCAGAACTATATTGTTTAATCTGCACGTTGAGCTGAGTCCCGCCCACCTTCATCTAAATATTAGACTTCAGATGTGCAGCCATCTCATTAAAACCAAAGAATATGTATTGTGTCTAACCCTGAAGCCAACAGGACTGCTTGTCTGGGCACCACTGACCTGAGCAAAGATTGCAGGATCAGACCTGCACTCCTCAGTTTCATTAGTAAGAATTACTCACATAAGCAATGCTGGCAATATATGTCCAAGCCTGATTCATATTCACGTCAGCTGGACTCTGACTTGAGAATAAATGTTATTGTTCTTCTAGAAATTCCTGTGTAAGGTCTGCACAGGTCTCCCTGCTTTCATCATCCCGTGTCCCTAGAGAGTTATGGTATAACACAATGTGGCCTGAAAGCAACTTTGGTCTTGGCAAGAGAGCTGAACTGCAGCATGAGTCCAGTAATTCTCAGAATTAGAAATGGCAACTCAGGTATAGAGAACACTGCACACTTAGCTTAGTTTCAACAAAAAAATGAACAGCTATAAAGTGGGATAAGATGGATGCACAACACATTCATCCTGAGACATGACTACTGAGAAGAATGCATCTAAGTGGAAAAATCAAGATACTGTTATTTCATCACACAGAAATTCCAAGGAAAAACTGAGATACCAATACTCTTAATAGTCTGTGAATTAGAGACCATGTGAAAAAAGCAGTATACACCTAGACACACTCTTCTAAATTCTCAGATAAGATTTTAGTCCTATAGATTGCTACATGCAGGCAAAACTCTACACTAGCTCCGAGCTACCCTAACTTGTTATGTTAGGATAGCCTTATAAAGGCTTATAGCTTATTCTCTATATATAGGAGACTGAAAAAACAAAATGTGCCCTATATTCTGTTACCTATCTTAATATACTCCTATGATATATTTTCAAAGCTTATGTGTCCTAATTACATGAATTATTTACCAATAACAAGGGACAAAGCAAATCCCACAGGTGCCTGGACCCACAATAATCCTTTTGAAGGCAGGTAGACGATTTCAGCAGTGCTCACAATATATGCTCCTCCAACCCAGGTGGCTGTAAACATGGAAGGTGAAGAGGTCAGAAATGAGAGACATATTCTCAACTAGCCATGTAGAACACTCTGAGAGCTTGTAAACATCTTTCTTATACACATATTTAATCACACCTCTATTTTCTTTGCAAAGTTTTCTCCCATGCAGAAATGTGGTGCTGACTACAGGTAATAGTATTAGAATGTCACTCTAAATAATTTTCCAGCTTCAAGAATGGATATCTGTGTGTGCATGGAACATGTTTAATGTTTAAACATTTAGAGGCAATTTGAATATAGTAATTTTTAATTACATTTTCTTCTCAGAGGAAGACTTTTGCTAGAATAGAAATAAAACTGCCTTTGTAGAATTGCCCTCCTTCAAGAGCATCACTTACAGGGTCTAAGAAAGTAGGCATTAGGGAAAACAGATGGAAGCAGACATTGCAGTCAGATAACAGACCTACAACAATGATTTAAGTGTCTAGCCAGGCAAATGCCACTGGGGGAAGCCTTTACAAAAAGCAGGTCAGGGAAGCAAATTTCAGATTATGCCAGGCAGCAAGAAGAGAAAAGGGAAGCTGAGGGAAACTGTCTCTTTAAGAGAGAGACCAGTGTTCACCATGAGTGAGAGCTTATTCCACACAGATCTGGACTTTTCCATGAGTGAAATTCTTCTGTTATGTTGGATAACAGAAACTGGTTCACGATTAAGACCACAGTCCTCCTTAATGAAGTGTTATATTCTTTTGTCACTCTTAAATTAAACTCTTGACTCTTAACTAAACCCTTAAAAGAATCTCTTTAATTTAAAAGAATCTACATAAACATTCTGCTCAGTGAGGAGAGGTTTGTAAGAATCCATCCCAAAATGATTCATGAAACCATACTCCTTTAAAGTCACACTTAGGCAAAATCTACCCTGACATTAAAGGAGTTCACTTCCTTTGAAAGAGAAGTCACCCAGATCTATGCAATTCATGTGTTTTAAGAAGAATTCTTAAAAGTCTTAAGAAAAGACTTACCTGTCGCAGTAAACAATCCAAGGAAAACATTTATATTCCTGCCTCCAACCATGGCCATCTCTGTTGGGTTCCTGTTCTGCTGATCCTTTCTGCTTTTCCAAGAAGCCCAAATTCCAGTAGCTAAAGTTAACATAAAAAATACACTCACAGATACTAAGCCTGGTATATTTAGAGCCATTTCCTGTTGCTGAATTTAGGTTATAGAGAGGAATAATGGTGTGATGATAATGTTCTTCAATTTAGTACTCAATCAGAAAAAATCAGTAAAAATAGTGTTGCCTTGTAAAGAACCTGTTGAGTATTTGCTGGACTTTGCAACAAAAGAAGCAGTATGAAACAGAGCAATAAACCCAAAAGTCCGGAGAAATGGATGCAGAGTCTCAGTCTTTGGAGAAACACTGGCAATTCTGCAGCCTTTCCCCTTCTCCAGTAGATATTAGACCTTATTTTTGTGAGGAGCAGAGATTAAGAGCACAGGAATTAGTGCTGATGTGTGTAAGGGAACACTGATGTGAGGGGTAATGCCAGACTGCCTTAAAGTAGGGGAAATGTTATCCTTTGTCTGATATGAAATGGTATGAAGATAGTCCATATTTCTCTGGGTTCTGGGCACAAGGCTGAAGCAGAAGATAGGGCTAAGAATTTGTCTGTTTAAAGTTGACTGAACTGAACTCTCAGTAATTATCAAAATAAACCTAGGAAACAGTAAAAAAGATTTACTATTGACCAGTGAAAGGAGTTACCCAAAGCAAACATTGGAAACTGGTAGGAAAGCAAGGTGGTGTTGGACTCTTCAATGAAACTATAGAAATGATACAGACTTTTTAAAACTACTTTGTGAAGCTCCTGTAAACAGAAACAATTCTGAGAAAAACCATCATATGTGCATTAAGGAATTAAGTTGGTTACATTTATTGTAGTGTTGCCACACCAATATCTTTTTAGTTACTCTGTCAGTCTTTACCATCTGTCCACGAATGGCTCTTTATAACCAACTCTATGTAAAATGTGCCCTTTTTAGGGTACATGTATGGCTTTTCTGGATACCTTTGCTCATCCATGGAGTGGGTAGCTCACTTCCATGGCGAAATCTCAGATGTCTTCTTCTCAGGTGTGCTCTGAGTGAAAGGTTTTCTGGAAGGGAAGGTTTTCTGCAGTGTGGCAGCTCCTGCAGCAGACAGCAGTAGCTGTGCATGGAAATGACAGTGGCACAGGCTAAGTATATCCTGTTGGCAGGATGTGGTAGGAACACATGGACACATAGGTGATGGCTGTGGGAAGAAAGGGGGAGAAATGCAGGAACAACATGTTTTCTGTGACATCTCTTTGCACAAGGGGACATAAAGGTTTTGGTAAGATATGCAGTGATCTGATGGGAATACTCTATAATTAGTGTTGACAAAGAAATGAAAATTAAAAGAGATGAAAAAGCCTGACAACCAGATGTTTATTTAACCTACCTTAGGAGAAATATTCCTTTATATTTATAATCAAATGCTATTTTAACTGAGTAATGGCTTTTAAATTTGACCCAATTATTTAAGTACAAAAAGGGACACTATGCATTTAAAAGACACTTTTTTTTTTGGGTGGTAATTAAAAACACTCCCTTCCACCCTAAATGAACCTGCTACAAGGTCCTAGAAGCTGCAGTTCCATTGTCGGTGGCAGTGGAGCCATTGGTTTCTCTGGTTTGCCTTCCTTGCTCAAAAGGGGTGTTCCAAAAGCTTTTAAAACACCGTACAGTACACATACTAAGGCTTTTTTTCTTCTATGAAAAAATGTTTTGCAACATATTTTGGAGGCAGGAGCAGGAAAAGGTTGAAGGTGCAAAAAAAGCAGTATAACTGCATCCAGGTCTCAGCCTGCTCTGCAATCAGACACTCCTGGGAGGACACACCTGAGCTTGCACCCTTCATGTGAGGGTCAACTAAATTCAACATACCCAAAGCAAGATTTGAATTTGTTCTTTGACATCTGCAAAGAATGTCTGGACTGTCCCTGCTTTTCTTCATCTCTTGGAAAAAAACCTCAAAAAACTGACAGGCATAAAATTCTCCAGGGAAACTTAGTTTAATGACCCGGAGGAGTAGAGAACAGATGTGGTAGGACACAACATGAGTGAAAACATTACAGGATGGGATGGAGGGGACTTAGAGAAAGAGGATGTATAAGGCAGTTTGTCTGAATCTGTAGTGGTTTTGCTGATAGACAGGGCAAGGAAGAAGGACTGTAAAAACACAAGCTTATACCAAAAAGAGTAGTTCCTCACTGAATCCGTTGTTGTACTCTCTTTCCATTAAATGACTCTCAGCTAACGTGTCTATTTTAGGGAAAAAAAAAAAGAAATCTCACCAGTGAAGAGTTTTTTGAGGTGGGCTTCACTCCCTGCTCATGATGGGGTGCTGCAGCTTTGGGTGCCAGCTGCAGCAGGGGGTTGGAACTAGAAGAATTTAATGCCCCTTCTAACTCAAACCATTCTGTGACTCTACAGTACTCCTCTGAGCTCTTAACTCTTACACCTTATGAGATGGCCTTGATGGAAGAGACTCTGACATGGGTTCTTGATAAAAGCAGAAAGAAAGTGAGGAGTGCTGTGTACCAGTGAAGTTTTCTGTCTATTGTAGAAATGATCTGCGCTGTAGTGAGCAATTACAGCTACTCAGCTTTGAAGCTGACTGACAGGAAGAAATAAAGATGGACTACAGTATTGCTGGTGGGTTTAGACGTCTCTCTGTGGTACATGGGATCAGGACAAAAGGGGTGCTGCCAGGCGAGAGGGGTCCTACAGGGAAGGGCATTTCTGAAGGGTGGCTGTCCCCTGTCACTCCTCTGGAAAGGTATAAGCCTACAGAGCTGGTGCTCTGTAGGAATTAAATAAAGTACTCTGAGAGTCTGGAAATGTTGTGGAGGTTTTTAAATTCCCTTTGGGGTCTTTTTTTAAGCTTGTTTGCACAGAAGAGTTCACCTGGGAGAAGACGCACAGGACTGAGACTGGGACAGTGGAGCAGAGTCCATGGCACTCTGAGGTCTGTAAGGATCAACCTCTCACTGGTTCACTTTGCTCTGCAAGCCAAAGAAGTCCAGAACATCAAGTACCAGGGCCTGAGGCATCTGAGCCATTTGCATCAAAATGAACTGACAGTTCCTGTTGAAATGAGAAGGTATGAACTAGTCTGTGGTGTTGAACCCAGGCATTTGGATGGTGTCCTTGATCCTTACAGCTGAAACACTGGGCTGTTGGTCTCCAGACATTTGCATTTTTCAGGTGATGTCCTTGGTCTAAAGTTTTATTCCTATCCCAAGTCAGTCCTAATTGCAAGTGATCTCCTGCATGAGTTTCAAATGCAGAACAGGGAGGGATAATTTGATGCAAACACAGCATATTTAAGTCCTTCTATCAGAGCCTGTGTAGTGAGATTGTACAGTGAATTAATATCAAAATTAAACAAATGTTTTGGTCTTTATGTCTGGGTAGTTTTTGACTATTAATTATTTAAAGTTGATAGATACAGAGAAGACAGACAGCTAGCTAACATGCTAGCTAGATAGCTAGATAGATAGGTAGAAGATGAATATAGAGAAAAGACAGATATAGAAGAATGTCATTAGTTCCTTAGTTTTACTAAATTTTTCATGTATACAATACAATATACATTTTAAGGACAAAATTGCTCCTGAGAGTTCCCTGAAAGAATTATTTCAATTTTGGAAAAAACACCAGACCAATAACTTAAAATCTATAGTAATCCTAGTTCCAAAGCATGATATCTGATCTTCAGTCAAGCCAACTCTCTGTTCAAATCAAAGTTTTTATTATATTTAGTATTATGTAGACATTTTCTTTTGAAGCCTTGCCCACCAGAACAGCTTGGGTTCGCAGGTCTCCCCACAGTGCTTGGCATGAGGAGCTGCCCCTGTTACAATGTGCTGGCCAGCTCCTGGAGGATGCTCTGGTGACACTTCTGAGATGACAGGCCTTGAGTCACGTAAAAGGTGATTTGGGGGATCCAAAAAAGCATGAGCTGAAATAATTTCATCTAATTTTCGTCACCTTTGTGTATTTTAACTAAATGAATTTTTAGCATCCTTGTGTTTCCAAGAGACAGGTGTTTGCTTTGGTCATCCATACCTTCATGTTGTTAGGTCCAGGTGAGACTCTTGGATCTCTGGACATCTGTGAGTGGGTTCTTTGCTGCACTTCACATGGCACCAGATGCTGCTGTCCATGGTGGGCATCTGAAACTTCCCCAGAAAAGCAAGGCCTCCCACTTGCCTCAGGAGTCTCTTTCAGTGTGGCCTGGGGGAATGTTGCCTCTCTCCAAAGACTACATATCTTGATGCCTACCCTAGAAGATACTTCTTTGTGGTGGTTCAAGTTAGACAATTTAACTCTGCTTTCTCTGTTATTCCATTTATCTTCCTGTTGGAGGTAGTTTGAACTCACTAGTCCTTCAGATCACACAAATCAAGCCAGACAATAAGTTCAGAATAGCAATATTTAATATTTACATATATCAGTGAGGCCAGTGGTCACACAATTGGCAGGACAGAGGGTGTTCCCAGGAGCACAGAGACATGTCACTAAACATCCCCAGGGCAGGACAGTCTGGAACAAGCAGATGGCAGCAGCACAGTGCACTTATATTTCTGTGCTGGAGAGGTGCCAGTGGGTATCCCTTCCTCTCCTGGTGCTAGCACAGCCAAAATTAGCTTTATTCCAGAGGTGAGAGTCAGGGAATCGAAACTAAGGGATGAGGGAGGTGGGTATTCAGGGTCTGTAAGAGCTCATAGAACCTCTGTGCTGATGAAGGAGTCTCTCTCCAGCTGACTACATGAGAATATCTTTATTTATCGCTGCCTCTTTAACTCTTTTCCTGGTTTGCTGACTGCTGTATGTGGTAGTATTGTCCAGGCTTCACTGCTGGCAATGAACACAAGGTTTTTAAACCACCTGGCAGGTTTGGATGCACCTGGTGATGATTGCAAACTTCGACAAGTCTTACCACTTTCTTCTGTAGAGGAGGTGCTTTTAAGTTTTATGGGTTAAATTTCCTGCTTCTAGGAGTGAAACTATACCCCAAGGTGCATATGCTCCTCATCCAGGCAACTGGCATTTTTTCCCCATTTTATATAAAGGAGAACATGAAGCATTTTGTGTGCTGCATTAGAGGACAGCACAAGCAGCCAGGTATGTCTGCAATAAGTGTGCTTACAGAGCTTTCTTCCATGCTACAGTGCAGAAATATGAACAACTTTGAGAAAACATAAATGTCTCTCTGAAAAATAGGCTCCAGATTCTTTAAATATATTCAGATTTTCATAGCTGCATGCACGCATTCAGGATGGGTGAAGATTATTTCACGGTTTGGCTGACAGAGGAAAGACAGTTCATGTCCAAGAATTAACCTTTGAGGAAGTCACTGAAATGAGGAGTTTTCTGAAGTTTCCCAGTCATGGACATTAGCTCAAGATCAAGAGGTTGCTCTTTAATGATGACGGGGAATTATGCAGTTCCTGGTTGGTATTACTATTGCTAAAACACTAAAACTGATGCAATTTGTTGCTGTCAGATTATATCTTCTATTTATTACTAAACTGCATATAATTACTGTCTCTATCTTTGTTTATCTTTGCCTAGTTAAATCCTTGGTCCATGTGCTCTGTTCTAGAACAGCCCTATGTGAAATTCTTAGGCAGTTTCATGAAGGCAAGATTGGTGGTGAGGTTCTTCACCCTTCTGCTAAACCAGACATTTCTAAACTCTTGCTGCAAGCCCTACAGTCTGTTGACCCAAATGCTCCTTTAGGGCTGCCACAACTCTCAGATGCTCCTGAAGAAATGATTTAGTAGTGCACTGAGCTTTGACAAACAAACTACCAAATGGCACAAGGAGATCTGGCTCCAGGGTGGCAGAAGGAGGCTGAAAACTGTGTTCTTCAGTTGTCCCTGCAGTGTCTCAAACACTGCTCGATATATTCTCTGCTCATCCTCATTCAAATCTGTGAGTGCCCCATTCTAAAATTAATAGGAACAGACAGGTGAGCTTACAGTGGGATTTGGGGAGGACAGGATGTTATTTACATTAGCCAGAGAGTGCTTGCTTCATGCAGTTGATAAATGTATACATTAACAACAGTTCCATTTCCCACGTATGTGAGAGGCCGAGTGATGATCTTTTATCTGACGACTGTTGTGCTTTATACACAAGTACAGCAGTAAGGACCAGATAGATTAATGTTTTTGCCAGTACCTGAGGTTTAGAGAGATGAAAATGTGGAGTCTCAGACTGAAATGATCTAGCCCTTTTTCACCCTGACTTCTTCATAAAAAATTCATTTTGCCCTGTAAAACACCTGAGCATTTTGGATTTTCTTTGTTGTCCCCCCATAAATACAGTACAGTGCACTATCCTTATTGTATGTGAATCGGCAGCTTGGGGCTTGTCTTGGCATTCCTTGCAGGTCATTCACATTCCAGAAATATTAGTCTGAAAGGCAATGAATGAAAGATGATTACTTAATATTCCAGTGGATATCTGACTTACTGCAAATATCTTGTATGATGAAAATAAACAAGGAAAAGGAAGCAACAGTGATAAATGAAACTTGCAGGATGTTTTCTTCCATTCTGTAAAATAAAAATTTTACTACTGTTGAGCAATTAAAGCTGTCTCTACTTTTTGTCTCTCATTTACATATGCTGGTGAGGGTCATTAAACTTTATCAAAAAGGCTTCTTAAATAGGAACACAATCACGCAAGAGAGTATGTCAGTATGTCATACTGGTGTGCGTTCAGAAAAATCTGAGGACCAGGTTATCCATGACTATAATGTGACAGAGAGAAAGAGAGTGTGCAAATGCATCTGTACTGCCTCAGCTCCCCAGAGGAGCTCGTCCAGGGCCTGTGCAGATCTCTCAGCTCATGTACCACTACCAGAGCCTGAAAAATAAAACTGGAAAGAACATAAAGCATACTTTTTTTGCATACCAACCTTTCTTCTCCTCATACATGTGCCACATATGAAGCCAGTGAGTCCATTGATGACTTGGATAAAACAAAGAATAGCTTCAATCACACCGATGGCCAGGAGAATAGAGAAAAGGATGATATTCCAAAGGATTATGTTTTCAGGTTGTTTGCAAATACTCCATGTTGTCTGGTTGAACAAATAATTGTCTCTGTGATAGAGGAAAATAATTGGCAAGGTATTAGAAAGTAAAAACTTAAGAATGCTTTCTGTGTTTTCTGGCATTTTATTTTCTGAACATAATTGCACAAAGTGAGTCCCAGATGGTGCTATTATTGTTAAAAGCTGGTGATTCTCCCCAGAATTCCCTTTACAGGATTCATTTGATAACTAGGGAAGAGAGCCACATCTGTACTTGTTTCATGCACAAGAATCTCCTCTTTGTTGTATGGTAAAATTATGTTACATAATGAAAATAATGGAAGAGAAAGGTCTGTAATGGTTTTAAAATGTGTCTCAGTATTCTCTATTCCTGTTGTGGTATCTCAGCCCAGTTCATTCATTATCTCTAGCTCTGGCTTGAAGAGCATGGTTGTCAAGTTCGACTTTAAAGATTTTTGCTTTGCTTTTCAGAAGTAGGTAGAGCAGGCTGAATTCTTGATAATTTAACAGATTTATGTGGCACAGTAAGTAAATATTTCCTTTTGACTCTGGTGGGAGTCAGCTGACCAGACTTTTGGAAGCATAGTGCAAAGGGCACAAGGGGCTTGTGATGAGCACAGCAGATGAAACTCAGGCAATTTGGCCAAGGATGGTTCCTTGGTCAGAGATGACTAGCTGGAACATGCTACTCAGAGAAGTGTGAGTTTAGGTGTACACAGGGTGAGCCATCAGTTCATTTTGGAAAAATACAAGTTTAATTTAAAAAGATATGGGAAGGATCAGGGAAAGCAAAATTGGAGGAGGCTGTAAGTCATACTCACTCCAGAGTGTCATTCCTGAAAGGGTAGAGGTATTCTCCATCACCTGTGTCACACAGAGGACCCCCAATCAGCCCCAGTGAGGAGATGACCACACAATATGCTCCTCCTGCAAATCCCAGCACAGACAGGATCACTGACAGCAGCATCTGAAAGGGAAAAGACCTTCAACATTGTGTGCACAGAGCTTTGAGTGACATGGAGAGCTCACGATGAATGGGAAAGAATTCTTTTTACTTGTCTCTTACTTTGTTCTGAAACTACTACTGCTTCTAACTTTGTGGGAATAAAAAATAGTTGGCTTTTTCTCAGTGTTGTAGCTCTTCTAGATGTTAAAGAACTTATTCAGAGTTTTATACCTAAGCTATCAATTATGAAAAATCTAGTGAGTTTTCTTTCAAAAACCAGTATGAGGCCAGTCCTGGATTGATCTGTTCCATATCATGTGCCTTGGCATTTCCAACTCTTCACCTTTCTTGGCCCCTGAACCAATAGAAACAAGCAAGCAACTACTGAACCAGGTATAAAAGCAACAGAAGATACATTAATTGTTTTTGCTAATCAATAGAATGCAAAAAGGCACTTCTTACTGCTGCTTTCCTTCATTTTGGAACACAATGACACGTGATTACCACTGCTCATGTTGAGAAATCTAATTGTGTTGCCTGTGGCAACAAACCAGCAATGACTTCACATTGTATGTAATGCACTCATGTTTTACATCAGCCACTCCCACAGAAATGTTACCTTTACTCCATTTGGGGGTAGTTTTCTAGTAATGAATGGGATGCATCTGGTTGCTGTTTGTATATAGAAACAAAAATCCCAGGAGGGTGCTACTGGTGGTGCATCTGGGACAGGCTTCCCTATAGTCTTGTTAAGAATCACTGCTTGTGGTTGTTCACAACTCTGCCAAGTGGGGGAAGAAACTCTGGAGCAGACTGATAGAGCCAGGGGAAGACCTGGAGCAGGGAGAAGGCAGCAGACCTGCCTTAAAGTCAGGGCAGTGGCATGACCAAGGAAGCACATACGAAATACTCTCATCCATGGCTCCAGTTTGAAGCCAAATATCTCAAGGCTCATAATGCCCTGGTGCCAGCAAATACCAGGTGAAATCCAACAGCCCAAAAGACAGGTAGAAACCTTCCCCTAGTCCCAGTTGTTCTACAGACCACTGCACTAGAGAGTCAAATGGAAATATCCACCATCCATATTGGAGTTTTATGACAAAGCCTTGAAAAGGTATTCATGTCTGAACACGTTCAAACTGGTGAATGCAGTTTCCAACTTGACAGACACCTGCTTTCTGTAGAACCTTGCACGATGCTGGTGTGTGAATTGACTAATTTTGTGTGTTGTTTTGCCTCTAGAGCAATCCTGGAGTTAGAAGTTACTGGGATTTCTCATGGGATGTATTTAATCATAGCTGATCAACTACTCAGTCTTATCTTGCACAGCTGGATACTATTTTTTTAGTCTTTATCTGTTTGTTGGCTGAATCGACTCTTAACAGAGCTCCATTGTCAGCAAAATGTAGGTAATTTAGTCTTTTGTTCTGGACCAAAACAGTGTCTGGGTTGTAGCTGATGCACTGTCTCTCACAATAAGATCACCAACCATGCCTTGTGGTGAAGGTGAGGGACTGATACTCTCTTTGAAACTCCTACCTATGCTGAATCACTCTTCCCCACTTGTTTTCTCATTCACTTCAACTGTGCATTCTGCTTCTTAGTTGAAGGATCCTAATTATGTTAATGATTCATTTTAGCACAGCATAGCAGTACAGGGCATCCAAAAGATAATTATGAAGAAAAAGTCAAATGGTCCTTTGGTATTACTGCTTTATGATAGCAGTTACTATTAGTAGTACTTGTCAGTGCTATCTGTGATGACTATTCTCTGTCACAGGATTGTCTCATTTGAAATCTGTTGACTGTATGACTAGCCTCATCCCAACTATTTCCCCTACTGTGTGCAAGATCATCTAGGCAAAAACTTCACTTGTCACCAAAAGAGGAGGCTGAGGTTGCTGCAGCTGTTAGATTGGCTATCCTCAGCATTTTCCAGACATGCAGGGGCATTTCCCCATTTTATCTACTGATCTGGAGAGTTTTCTGGAGGCTTGCCTCATAATCTGTGGAAATCCAAGAATTTTATTAACCATTTCATCATCTCAACCTTTCAGCATTTCCCCTGGTTGTACTTCTCATTGAAATATTTTATTTCCTCGTTTCTATCCTTAGTTGCAACAGGAGGCCTAAACTGGAATGCTTGAGTTTGTTAAGATTAGTTTCCCATGATGTTGACCTGTTGTGTACTCCTGAAAATATTTTGCTGATCATTTTTGCTGATTTTCTTTTAATGTTTTCTCTGTTTTATCCTTCACACAATTGAATTATCCCTGGTGAACTGATGAAGACTCTTAGAATTCAATCTTTGACTGTTTGCATCAGCTGCTTTGGTGAAGTTACCAAGTTCCTCCTGTCCCAGCTTGTGCTGCTCTTTATCACCCTGGTTCTTGTTCCATACACATTTCTTTCTTCTCTGTTTCTTTGTCTGGAGGTAGATTATTGGGGTTTTTTTTGATGGAATTGTTATTCTGTCTGGTTATCTGGATATCTTTACTTATCTAGGTTTGCTTGTCTGGAAAGCTGCTATGGCTATTCTTGTTCTACTGGTAACTCCTAAGGAAGACTTAGAAATACTGGAGTATGTTTGCTGATGCAATGAGAGAAGCTGTATTTTGGGTGGGCCTTTTCCTCATCACGTCAGTGCAGTGGATGATTTCAGATGTGTACGTGCTGACCTGCAAGACACTGAAGCTTTCTAAATCTATTACTTTCCAAATTCATTGCTCCATAGTGCCAGGACAAGAAGCCATTTATGTATGTTTGCAAGTCATAATTTAAAGTTGGTTAATGAAGAAACTTAATGCAGCAGGTAATCACTGTGAACTGGAAAACTCACTAAAGTGAATAAAAAGTATGGGAAACAGTAATTATTATTACTGTTGAAGATACTTTGGCAATGTGTAAAGGCTTTGATGAAGTCTGAAACTATTAGACCAGGAATTGCGCAAAATAAAATAGGACAGAGTCCCTGCCCTGAGGAAAATGTTCTGTTTGATTGAACAATAATTCTGATCAGTAATAATGCTTTAACCTTTTTTTTTTTCACTATGAAAAGCAATTTTGAATATTCAGTGTAAATTATCATTTTATACCTAAGATCTCCAAAGCTAAAAGGTACCAAAACTGCCTTTGGAGTACAGAGGCTCCTGAGTAGTTCCAGTGAGGGCTATTTCTCTGCCAGTAGGTGGAAGTAGCTGGGGACCTCTTATCAGGTACATCGAGACCTACCTCACAAGGAGCTCTGGCACTTTGGGAGGTTGCTGCCATCGTGCATGTTTGAACCAATCCCAGGAGTTCTCTGCTCTCCAGGGCCTCACACCATACCCTACCCTACAAAATCAATGTAACGGCATGTCCCTTGGAATGTGCTTGCTGACACCCTAATAAAGAATGCTATTTTGGTATTATGAATAATGAATTAATTTAAGTGAAGTGTTTTGAAAAGGGAAAGGTCTTCTCATGGATCAAACTAAATATTAATTGATGAATACAGAAGAGATGTGCTTTATTGCATGGAATCTCTCATTCCAGGCTGGTTCTGGGAAGGATGCAGAATCAAAAAAATTTCTAAGTCAGTTTATTCTTGCCAATAATGATAGCCACACAGAAGTCTGTGCCCAGGGCTTGAGGATGAATGGAGATGCCTGTATATCATGTTGCTTTATAATATTCTTAATTATGAAGGAAAAAAGTCTCTCTGGCCTTTCTTTAGATGTCAGAGAGTCTAAATTGCATTTTCACATTTCATGTGCATAACATTTGGACAAATGTGAGCTACTGCTCAGAGCTGTGGGAAGCAATGCTGGCTCCTCAGTGCCAGATGCAGCAGCTCAGGCTTTTGGTATGCACCTGCGAATAGGAGATCTCTGTATCCCTACAGAGGAAAGCAGGGATGAGCCTGTGTTTCTGTGGAAAAGCAGATTGCCATGGAAGGGTACAGAGGAAAGAGGACTCTGTGGGAGCAGGAGGAGCAGCTCCGTGGAGCAGCTCTTTCAGTCTTTAGGATTGCCTTGAGGAGGGGAAGCTGGAGCCACATTTTATTTTATGTGATGTAGTAATCCCCCTTTGCCCTCAGCATTGTGCTTGAGGTCTCCAGCACTGGCCCTGGCTGATTTACCTCATATCAGCAGCTGTGATATCTTAACGCTCTTGTTGGCTGCTGAGCTCTCGGCCCCAGCCCAGGGACGCTGTAGATCAAGCTCCTCTTCTACGTTTCCCTGACATGGCTGCTGACAGTGGTGTGATGGTTTGTCACTGCACATTTCCACCTGCTGAGCAGCCATTTAAAGAGCTGTTGCACAAACCCTGTAGTGCCATTTCAACACATAAATATCCACTTACCCCACATCTGTTAGCGCAACATCCTGCTCCACCTGCTCCCAGCATCATGAATGCCGGCAAAATAACCTGTAAGAAAAGCACAGGCTGAATTGGTGTGCAGCATTTCTGCTGGGGTGGTTTTTAAATTCTAGGAGCTTGGTCGTCATGTTCCTCAAACATAAATCACCTTCTGACTCTTCTCTGGGAGTAAGAGAGAACATTCACCTGCTTGGATGTTGGTGCTGCTGAAGAGTCACTCAGAAATAAGTATGGGATTACAGCTAGAGCTGTCTGGCAAATTGCTAGTATATTAATTCTGATTGCTGAAGCTATACTGATTTTTTCAGAGTATAAAAAGGTTGGTATTGTTGGTATTGTTTTGTCAGCTGGGTATTGTTGGTTTTGGTTTGATTTTTTTTTTTTTAAGTGTCAGTTTTGAGAAACATTAATGTCTCCCCAGAAAAGATATATAGCTGGAATAAAAATTATGTCAGTTTAAACCTCCTGAGCATTCTGCTCAGGATTATAATTGGGAAATCAGCCTTGAGCTTCCTGAAACAGATCTGACTTTGGTTTGGGGTTTTTTTAATGCTAAACTTCTGGGAAACCTACAAGATGGACTTCAGTCAATGGGAAACTCCCAGTTCACATCAGCTTTCTCCATGGTAATTATCAGGTGGAGTTGGACAAATACAATGAAGTCAGTAACCATCTAAGACTTGGGTTATAATGCTGCCTTACAGAAACACTCTGGAATTAAGAAAAGTTGCCTTTAATCTTGTAGCCAGAGGGCAAGAAAGCTTTTGTTGGTCTGGTTGTGCAGTCAGCACACTCCCACTGCCTTGTCTCTACACACCAATGCTGGTTAAACCATCTCAAAGAGCAGCACAAGTAAAGGAGTATTTGAGAAAGTAGGAAAGGGTTACCATAAAGTTAATGAAAGAAGGAGAACCCAAATCAATCAGTCAATCAATCAAGCAAACAAACATAAAAGGTAAAAACTGTAAAAATGGCCTGACTAGATGCTGGCAAGGGTTTTTCTCATGTAGGGCAGGAAGAGCAGAATGTCCATGATGAATTTATGTGTGTAGTGTGAATATCTCTGCTGAACAGTGTAGGACAGCATTATGAAACTTGCTTAGATTCGCAGGTTCCTAAATATTTTTCAAATGATTTATTCTCCGTTGCCTCTTATGCACACCCCAGAGGCAACCTGCAGCACCTACAGTGATGGCTGAACCACATCTGGAAGCCTGCAGAAGAAGAGCATTGAGGTTATAAAAGTGCTCCTCTTCCTGCAAAGAAGCCAGCTCTTAAATAATCACAAATGGTCCCCAAGGCAGCCTCAGCCCCAGTATGCTGCTGTCTGGAACTCAAAAGAAGAGTTAATGCCTCTGCCCATCAAACCAACGCTCCTTTTCCTCCAGGGCTGTCATTTTTCTTTTGAGGTTTCCCACCTAAGCTGCAAACACTTTTGTGTAATCTATTAGCCTGGCTCAGGATGAAGGGTTTGCTTGGCAGCTTTCTTTTTATGCAGTGCCTGATTATAAACACCTGCCTTTTGACATGGGAATGGGAATTTGCTGGATTTGGCTGTTGTCAGTAAAACAAGAGCTGTGTGTGAGCCATGGCTCAGTCAGGCATTTCCTTGTGTTGCACACAGGTTTTCCATGAGGAAAGATATTACTATGACACATAGAGCCATATGTCTTGGATGTATTTAGACATATGTATTTGGATGTCTTTACATCCAACATATTTGAAATAAGGAAATTGAGAGGTTTTCACGTCATATAATTTCCATTAAAGATTCAGCAGAGGAGGAGGAAAGGGTGGAGCTGGCTACTCAGATGAAGAGTGAGCTGAAGTTCTAGGTATCAATCTACAGATGAAGTTCCGAGGTGGAGGGAGGTTTACTAGCTCACAGAGCTAAGCCAGGCTGTTCTGAAGTCTCTCCCACAGTCTTGACTCTGGAGGCTGTGTCCTAGTTGGGGGGAGATTCTCCAAGATCAGGCAACTTGTTGGCATGACTTGCCTGAGTTTCCTTTGGGAGGAAACCATGTGCACGGGAGAACATGTTGCAGCTTCATCTTTCCTCACTGTTGTGTCAGAATATGGACCAGACTTCAGCTGTGGGACATCCTGTCCCTTGTTTTAACCCCTTAGGACACAGAGAAGCCAATCTTCATTTTCCCATGCTTCCAGCACCTGGAAGATGGAGCTGATGGTAATGCTTTCTTTCCCCTTACCTGTGGGCATTTCTCATGCTGTTTTCTGGAAAACATGTACACTCAACAGCATTGTTTGTGGATCAATAATTACTTCTAATGCCGTGGTTTGAAGGTCAATGCAAATTTTTCCTCTCCTCTGACTAGCTGTTCTCATTTTTGATGTATGTGGTGCTGGCCACAGGCAAGTCTGTGTGGAAGCCTTAAAAGAAGGTGCGTTTTCAACGAGCCGATGACGCTCTCACGTCTAACATCTGCCTTTCCTTTCATTGAACGCCAATGACTCCTGGGCTTGCGGTGATACGAATTTCCCACAAGGTCTCTCATGTACTTCCACTTCTTCCTTCTACAAACTCATGCTTATGTTCAAGCTCAGCATGAGTAATAGGCCCGAGTGGTAGCCGCAAGAAGAAGCAGAGAAGCTGCTGGTGGAGAACAGTTAATGAATGATTTTATACCATATTTCTGCTTTGGGAAGTATGAGTATGAACCACATCCACTGCAGGCTTTCTGTAGACTTAAGCAGAAGCTGCATCATAGTGTGACCGTGAATGAAATTTACTTTTTTCTAAGTTAATTATCCTAAAAATTCTGTGTTTTTTTGCTCAGGTCTGTGCCAGTTTGCCATCTGCCCAGAACTGGTCATATGCATGTTAACTCGCTTAGCTTTTTAACTGCACTTGGGTAGATAATTGGAAGAGCACAAAGGGAACAGTCTTTCTGATGGACTGTAAAGGTAAGTATTTCCCAACATGTTCCCTTCTAGCCATGGATATTCACATAAAACTGATCTTTTCTGAGACCTGGAATGGAGAACTAGCTATAGAAGAGCACATTCAAACCAGATCAAACCCAAAAGAAGGTGAGTGGGAGTGTGGGAACATGAGGCATTCGACTCATTAAACCATTTGCAGCTCCACATTTGTAAAATGTTAGCTGGTTCTTGAACTAACACCTGCTGAAACATGTTTCAGTTTTTCCCTTAATGTTTTTGTGAATTGTGTGTACATAAAATCAGTTGGAGGAGTAAGGAGGGGGTGCAGAGAAACTATGAAAACTCACCACCTCCAGCTGAGCTTAGGACCTCAGCTTTGCTTTCAGTCTTGGAGGGTGGACACTCATGTAACTCTTCTCCATAGTGAGCAGTCAGTCCTAGTGCTTCTTCCCAACTTGCAGTCCTGATATTTATTTCAGGAATGTTTTGTGGTTCTTTGACCAGTCACTTTTTTGCCTTAAATGCATTTTCTCAGTTACACACCCAACTTCACATTTAAGCTGTTCCCATGTTTATGCAATACACATTTTCATGACCTTGTTTTTAATGGAGGTTTTCTCGGCCCCAAATTTAAAACAGAACAAAACTCACAAGAAACACTCATCTCTTACCAGTATCCCAGCTCCCAGAATGCCATGGAAAAACCAGACCAAATCAGTTATCTCGCTGAGCTGCAGAACTTGTCCATTGGGGAAGTACAGGAGAATGTTGGAGACAATGGCACATAGTGCCAGTGGGAAGAGGGAGATCCCAATGCACTTTGAACACTTCCCCGTGCACATGGCAGCTCTCTGCTTAGGAAAGACACAGGGAGGTTTGGGTTACTGCAGTGCAGGGAGCACAGGATTTCAGCAGTTTTATTCTTTAATGAAAGAAGAATCAATTTCAAAGAAATAAGTGTTCCAGGTAAGACTTACACAAATAATCCTGTTCTGCAGATCCTGTTCCATTGAGAGAATTTATTTAAAATTGAATTAGTCAAAGCTGGGATGTTTAATTGAATTTATTTAAAATTGTAGGACTACACTTGTGTTGATATGAAATTACCAGAGAGTTTCGTTTTAGTTGTTCATGGACAATTGTCTGTCCTTTGGGAATATCAGAAAGAAAACCAAGACACCATAAACAGATAATCTGGATGGCAGTCTTCATGATAGGGCTAAGGCCTTGAGTGGAAGGGGAGGTGGATACCCTGGGTTTTCTGGAACCACTGTTTTGGGAAGCTGATTTAAAATCTCTTGCACTGAAGGTCTAATAGAGCAGGAAATAGCTAGCAAGAATGCCATATGAATGTTCAACCCTGCCTTGGCGCTGTGGCAAGCAGGGGAGCCACCCCGGGGTGCCTACCAGCTGCATTTCCTCTATTTCAGTCAAAAATACACTCTCAGCAAGGATTGGAGAAATATTTATTACTGTTTACTGTGATGTGCTTATTCTGCACATAAGGGTAGATAAGACTGTGGATTACAGGTCTGTTTGGCACCCACCCTAAAATATCTGAAAATCTGTAATCTTGTCTGATTCTGTGTTTATTTGCTAAGGGCAGGTCAAAAAGCCATCCCATCTCATTTTCAGAGATCTGTCATAACATACAGAGACTGTCAAACTGTTGCTTAGTAGTTCATAGCATTCAGGTTCTTTTTTTAGAATCAAAGAATCAAGTTCATAGCAATCAGGTTCTTTTTTTAGAATCAACATAAATGAAGCACTGGTTTAGAGAGATCTCTGCAGGTGTCCAGTCCAACCTCCTGCTGAAAGCTGGACTACCACCAACACTAGGTCACTGTGTCAGCCATGGCTTTGTGTAGCTGAGCTTTGAAAACCCCCAGCAATGGAGCCACCACCGCCTCTCTGGGCAGCCTGTTGCAGGGCTGACCCAATCTCTTGATGAAAAAGTCTTTTCTCATGTCCAATCTGAATCTCTCAAGCTGTAAACAGAGCTGTTTCTCCTCATTATATCCTCTCGCACCACTCCATCCCCCCTGTCACCCCCTAGTTTTTTGTAGGCTGCTATTAGACCACCCTTCACCAAAGCCTACAGCCTCAGCTCACACTGCACCCACACTGTGATCTATAATCAGAGAGAAAGGGCTGATCAGTATAAAAGTGGATCCACAGATGTTTCTCCACATCAATTTGGAAATTTCAGACTATTGGGCCAGAGATGATTGAACTTGCATGCTACCTTCTACTTTATGGCACAAACTAATTACACGATGTTTTATCATAGCTTCATTCCAGCTCAAGGCTTTCAAATGCATAAAAATATAAAATATGCATGAAAATACAAAATATCAATCTGTGGATTTCTGTCCTCAGAGAGAGCTGTCAGTTTACGACAAAAAGGATTTTGCTCTCCTGTGAGTAAGTTACCAAATGCAAGAGAAGGAAAAGGATGTGGACACACACCATTTCAGGACACACACCAGTAGCCATGAAAATGCAGGTGCCTTTGCTTGTTACATGCAAATAGTTTTTGTAATAACCAAGGCAGTCAGCAGAGAAATGTCTCTCAATATACTCTTGTGCATTGGCTAATCCTGAAAGTTGTATGGCAAAAGTTGGTGTGGAGAAGGTATTAAGCAGTCTGGGAACACAGAAATCAATCAAGGTTGTGTTCCCAAGCAAGAAAAAGGCCCAGGTGAAAGGTAGTTTGAAGCCATTTGAGAAAGCCAGAGAGAGGCTAAAACAGACTTTGGTGACAGAAGGAAGACAGTGAAGAGATAAGGTAAGGTATCAGGTGAGATGTCCTCAGACCTCTGCAACTGAGAGGGAAAACAAAAAGGCTTAATAGGGTGCCATATATTGCTGTGAAGCAGCCGTGACTGCCAGAGACTTCTTCTGAGTTTGCATTTCTGTAGCAAAAAATTTGCATTGTTCTCTGCTGCTATGAGTTCAACAAGAGCATTGTGCTCATATGCTTTTTCATCTGAGCACTTTGCAGTCATGTTGTGCTTTATAATTCATCTTTAAAATAAGTTAACTGGCATTAAAATATTCCAGATGGGATCATTTTTAACACAGATACTTCTGTGTTTATGGTCATTACCTGTTGTTTATACAGTGCTCAAAATTTGGCAAAGCATTTTGCAAGCCTCTGGAAAAAGCCCTAAGAGATAAAGCCCAAAGCTCAAAGAGATAAAAGTCTAAACAGACCAACAACGTGCAAGTGAAAGATGAAGTGGGGAATGGGAATGGAAGAAAATTGAAAGAATATTGGATATTTAATCTGTCTTTCAAGTAATCAACGTCTAGGTTAATTTTTCACGCTGACTCTTGCCTGCCTGCTTTCCCATCTCAATCCAGCTTTAACTTTTCCATTTATTTGCCCAACCTCACCTAGTTCCCCTGCCCAGAGAGAAGCAAACAAGCACAGGCACAGCCTGGCCTCCCTCTGCAAAAGCTAAGCCTTGTAGTTGAGTTATAAATTCTCTTCTGCATCTTTTGTACATTGCCAGAGGGCCCAGTTCTTGTACAGCACAAAGCAACATGACGCTGTTTTGGCTGGAAGAACTGGGGGTTCCAGCCCATTCCCTCTGACCTATCTCAATACCACTTCAAACTGCAGGGAGAACTTACCTAAACAACAATCACCAGAGCTAGTGAGAGCCTCTACCACCAAAATCAATGCCGCTTTGCCACCTGTGCACATCAGAGGATCTGCATCTGTTATTATAGCTTAGGAAAGCACTCTGGCTTGCCAGAAGCACTTAAAACACTTTATTAATTCACCAAACTAAAGCACATTCTACAGCTTCGTTAAGCAAGGTGGCTAGAGCAAGCTTCTAATTTTTAGTGAGGTTTTTAGAACGTTTTGCTTTTTAATGCTACGGGAAGCATGCAAGTACTTTTGCTTACCTCCTAAAGAGGGCTAAGATGGCCTCCAGGCTCCAGAGTTCCCCACAGCTGGCTTCAGGCTTTCCAGCTCCTCTCTCCTGGAGTGTGGCTGTCTGAGTGAGGCACAGCAATGTTTTTGGGTGACAGCTTCTATTAAACAAATAGCTGTTTCTCCCTGGAGAATGAGGAAATACCCCAAGTTATCCCTGGTTGGCCAGTGCGAGGTTGGCGTGTCACCCACGGTTATTGATTATTTTAAGGCAGTGTTCCAATGGTCAATGCCCCAGCCCCCGGGACATGCGGATCAGAGCAACGGAGACCTTTTTACAGCTGCAACCATTTCAACTGTGTGGAGTTTGGCAGAAGAGGAAAGGCAGGAGATGGCAGAGGAACAATGAGTACATGGCAGAGAATGTGGCTGGAGCACGAGGTGGTGGCACAGCAAAGTCTGGCCATTGGTGCAGCATCATCTCCTGCACACCAGGCTGTGGTTGTTAAAATTCAGTACTGGCTGTGCTCCAGAGTGCGGTCCTGGGAGAGCTAGGTGAAGGGATGGGAAGGGAAGAAGACTCAAAGTAAGACAGGAGAAAAAGGAGAAAGAAGGACAGACAGGATGGGGAGAAGGGAGAGATATGAACAAGAGAGGAGCAGGGAAACAAAAACCCCACACTATTCCAAGGAGGAGAGAATGGGAATATGGAAGAGAAACTGAAAATTTACTTTGGAAGTGGAGAAAATAAAGGTAGAAGAGACACTAGGGATGGGCCAAGAAACACAATGAAGGGTATTAAGACATTAAAATCAAACTGGGAGAAGACTCATACTGAGGAGAAAGGGAGTTTCTTTTGAAGAAAATGTGATGATAATAATAACTGTTAAAATATGTCCAAATATTAAAACATATAAATATGTATGTTACTTGGTAGATCAGATTTGGCCTCAGTTGTGCTGGGAATATGCCCAGATCCCTCCCTTCAACTGAAAACATCCCCTCTCTGACAGGCATCTGCGTCCTCGCCTCTCACCTTCATCCTCTAAAGTCACTGTGAAAGATTGGTTGTGAAGGGTGGAATTCATCTCACATGACTTTGGGTGTAGACGTCAACCTAGGCTGTATTTCTAGTGAGAGAAACAGAGACTTCTAAGAAAAAGAATCACAAGATCTATTTTAGGAGTTACTGTAGGGTCACAGTAAATCATTAATGGCAAAAGAATCCCACCACTTGTTCAGATCTGTGGTCAGAGAAATCGTATCCATGAGGACTACCAGCATGGCAGAGTGACTGCAAAAGCACCTAGAATTCAGTCCCTGGGTTGCATATTTAATATAAGCATTAATATAAAATAATAACTGACTCACAACCAGCAAAAATCTTTAGTGATCTCAGAGCAATATCAGGCAAAGAACCTTCATTATAATACAGATGGCAACAAGGAGGAAAACTGAACTAACTCACTGAATCCAATGCCCCAAACTTCAACTGACATCAGCAGCTGCAGCCTTTCACCATGTCTTTTGTGGTGTTCCTTCAACCCCAAGGGAAAGGAACAAAATAAGTGTCATAAAATCTTCAGATAAGACAAAGGCATCAGGCCTAGTAACATTTAAAGCAGTTAAAGAATTAACTTTAGAACAACTTGAAGACCATCAGCAATTTGCACTGACAGCTGGAACAACTGGAGAGACCTGGCAGCTAATGTAGAGAGTTAAGAAGGAAATAAGGGAATTTCGAAATGATACTTAAGATGAACCCTGCCCCCCAAATCTCATATCCTGGTTGCTTGGAGTTTTATAGACTCTAACTCCATAGTATCTCTAAGGCACCACCTTTCCCATCTTCACATACCTAACATGCTAAGGTGGGCTCAGCATCCTTCATTTTGATTCTGGTTTTCTCTTGTTTTGCCTGGCTCATACTCCTCCAGGATGATGAGCAAACCTCACTTCTCTAGTTTCTCACCTACACTGTCTCCCCAGGATTATACATTCTTTTACTGACCTTTTTCATCTTCTTCTCTGCACTTTCCAAAGTGGCCAAGTCTACTATGTAGATTTTAAACTGTTTGGGGCTAGTTGAGTGTTTTCATCTACGTTTATACAACACTTATGTACTCACGGGGTTAACCAAAGACTAGTGCTTCTAGCCACAACAGAAAAAAAAATACTAGTAAGCTATATTAAATTCTGTTCTCTTACTGGTTCAAGAATATCTCTGGATATGATCATAATTGAGTAGCATCTACATGCAGTCTTTCATGAGTTCTGTACTAAGTACTGCTCATTGTGAGGCACAGGAAGAATGCCAAAAAGAAGAACATAATAAAAATCTGTATTAACACCAGGCGTCCTGACTCCTACCTGTTTTTCTGAAGTGACAGACTCACCCAAAAGAAATGAAAGCAAGCAAGCTCTAAAACACTTAGAAACACTGAGCTTTGTCTGTGAAGTGTTTAGTGGCTAAGCTGAGTGTATATGATTGTATACATCTATTTTTCCCCCTGCAATATTGACTTTTAAGGCAATGAAAACATTTTGTGTTCCACTGATCAATGCCTCCTGATTATATTGACTTACTGTACACCAGCTCTGATCCGCCTTTTACTTCTACCCTTTTAGCCATAAACTCTTTATTAATTTTCCAGTTGCATGTAGTAGCATGGGAACTGAGAGAGGAACTGTAAATTTGCAAAAAACCTTGTTCATTGTGATAGGAGTGAAACCTGTTCCAGCCCCACAATTTCCCTGAGCAGTGCAGTATGAGAAACTGAAGAAGTACAGCCCCGTGCAGGTTTTTGAAGGACTTATCTGACTGCCTACTTTATTAATAGATCTGCCCCATTTGGAGCGCTGCTGCTGCGCACTAAGGAAAAATGCCCCTTTTGCCATTGATACGGTCTGGGAAAAGGAGCAGGGCAGCTCTGTTCTCATCTATTCTAGTACAAAACTTAAGTGGCTGCTCTGAAGTCAAAGCTTTATTCCGAGTACACAGTGACACTCCATTCAATTTAGTTTATTCCATTTTGACACAAATTATTTCTTGCTGCTGTTTCCTATGACAATGTTCCCTTCAGCTGAGGGAAAGGGAGGTTGATTTTCCTGAGATCAGACTGCTATTAGGAAATTTAACTGCTCTTAAGAATCTTTTTGTGAGATGAGCTGGCTTCTGAGGAGGTTCACATGCTTGGGCATTGCAGGTAACCTGGCCTGGAGCGCCAGCTGCCCCTGCTTCTCTTGCAGCAGGTGCCCAGGTTATCCTGCCTGCAGGACACCCATGGTATCCAGGAGCATGCAGATGCTCTGTTAAGGTAGGAACAGCAGGATGGAAATGGCACTACCAGCATTATTCAGGTTTTCCTTTATCTGGAGTATCCAAGACCCTCATGACCCAGGCCACAAAGAGCTGATAGTGTGGCAAGGGTATTGAGGAAGCTGGGAAGAGGCTCAGGGCAAAAAGGCTCATGACTTGAATCAGATCAGAGATAGCCAGAAAACAATTACTTTTCATGGCTGAGTGGTGCAAGTTAAGGTGCTTACGTAAAGGATACCTACAAGTCTAAAGAGGTGGAATGGACGTTATTCTGGACAAATTTTGAAATAGGCTCTCTGCACTCTTTGAGAGTGTATTCACTGCATTGCACCATCATGCACTGGTGGTCCTAACACAGAGCATATGCAGGACATGCACTTTACAGCAACAACAGTCACATGGATGGATCTTTCCTTCTCTTCTGTTTTACCTATTCTTCATTTCCCATCCCCGCTTCTTTCTGTTCTCTTGTCCTTTATGCATAATCCCCTTTTCCACATACTTAGACTCTCTCTGCTCCCTGAGGTGACATCCTGCTAAGCACAATTTTCCTCCTGCGATGGCAGCACACACATCATTCCCACTGGGGACACAAGCACTACTACTAAGGGACCATGTTTTGGTAATAAACCCCATTAATTACCAAATAATCTGTTACTCTGTGACCCCAGGGCACCCCAAGGTGGCAGAGCCAACCCTCTGCAGGAGCACTTTCTGGGGTGAGGGAGAATGGTCCTGAGATAACACCAAGAGAGCTCTGCCTATCCAACAAAGCATTATCCATTGTTTGCTTGTGTGTATGTATGTTCATCTGATTTATCCCAAAGCTTGTTTTATTTAATTACCTGAGTGGTTTGCCCAGGGACAGCACTGTACCGACACCAGTGTTTTCTAAAATAGCAATGAACTGTGACCTGTGGCCAAGGGTTGTTTGTACTCCCAACACAGAACAACACTGTCACTATCCAATATTAAAATAATTAGAGGCTTGTGCTTTCATTTTGCTGGTTTCGTGCAACACTTCTTTCTGGTTTTGGCTGAAAGGCATTTCTCATCCATATGTTTTGACACTGGGGTTTGCCCAAGTCTGTGCTTAGGGACAGGGCAAATTAGGAGGTAAAAGAAGTACTGCCTGGAAAATGTGCCTATTTACCTGAGCAAATGGGAGAAATGTTACTGGTAATCCTTCTCTTCCCTTCACCTCTTGTCCTGAATGGCCCTGGGTTTCTCAGGAAGTCTTCAGTAATGAAGAACAAATATTGGGAATATGCTGAATATGTGGTTTGTCAGAAAAGGCTTGTTGTATTTTTTAGAGGTGTTTGACACTGTCGGAAGGGAAGGTTTCTGTAGTCCAGAGTGGTGGTTTTAGCCAGACTGAGATGTAGCTTGTCCAGGTAATTTGAAAGAGATTAAAAACTTCTGTGCTAGGCTGAGGAACCTGGGGCAGTGACTCCCACCAGAAGGAAAGAGAGGGCAACACTCAGGAGGTCAGAAATGACTGTTAAGTGTTTTGTTATTGCAAGGGGCATTGTCCTCTTGTTCACCATCTCCATCTGGTTTTGTGCCAAAAGAAAAATCAATACTAACTCTGTGTGCGTAGCTGTGATGTTTTGAACATGCACACGAGGCCAGGTTTGTAGCCAGAATTAATGCTTGCTAGTAGAACTACTTACTACTTTCTTTGCCTGTTTCAGAGAAATGAATATATGCGGAAAAATTGGATAAGCCTTTGGAAATACAACTGGTTTTCAAATCCTGGGGTTTATCTGTTTTTTTCCAGCTGGTGCTGTCTGGTTGAAGAAAGGACAATCCATACCCTTGCTGACTCCAAAGCTGTTAGTTTGGGTCCATTTTGGGACAGGATAGTACTGAAATTCTCTACATATGTAGAGAGAAGAGCCTGAGACAATTAAGTCAATATTTCACAAATCAGCAACTGCTTTCAGGCACTTCTTAGCACTGCATGGGTGTCTGAAAGGGATTCTCTGCTTGAACAGACAAAAACACCCCAGATTTTCCCAGAAGTTAAGCAATCTTCATCTTCAAATTATTTATTCTTTACTGTTTTTATGTCCACTGGAAGGCAGATTCGAGACTTTTTTGAGGGTGAGGGGATGTTGAGAAAAGTGGGGTGCAGGCATTTTTTTTTTTTGTTCTAAAATTATGCAGTCACAATTAAAGGACCTTTCTGAAAAGGGGTGAAGTGTCTGTCTCCATCCTTAGCAATAAATCATCTCCAGTCTTGGAAATATTTGAAAGCCGTCTGGGCATGGTCCGGGTAGCCAGCTCCAGGTAGCCCTGCCTGAGCCATCATGAGGAGGACATCCAAAAGCTAGACTTAAAAAAATGAAAAAACTATCTGGCATATGCTCTTGTTATTCCTTGGTGGTGTAATCCATTTTTTATATTAGGTGTGGGCCTGAACTGAGCTAAGGGCAAGACCTGCATTAACCCTGCAACAATGGCACGTCTCCAGAGGCTGGGAGAAAGGCAGGAACACGGGGAAGTGTTAAGAGGGAAGATACTGGGTGGAGACAGGATCATAAAAGGGCTAGGTGAGAGATGAACCCACACACATTACCAAAATAAAAGCCTGGAGGGCCTCCTGCGGGAGGCACATCTCTCCCTGTGCAACGCCAGGGCTTTGTGCCTGTGCGGTTCCCCTGCAATGGCACAGAGGTGCAACGACCCACGATGTCGATGGCCATTAGAGGGAGCTTGGAGGAGCCCAAGGAAGAAATGCAGCCCTGGAAAGCAGAAACAGTGTATGGGAGACAGCTGATTCAGCATTTAAGCCTATTTCTAATATCATTGAGATGCTTAATGAGATAAGAAGGCATTTCCCTATGATCTCCAAGAAACCTCTTCCTTGGAAGAATTCCTTTTGAAAGAGGCTGGGATTCTTTTAAGAGTAGTTCAATAGTTTAATTAAAGCACATGTCTGGTGGTGTCTTCCATTGGGCATCCTTATCCCATGACAAATTCGACAAAAAAATGCCGCCGATGTTTTCCGAGGTATGTTCACTAGCTGTTATTAAATGGACCGCATGTTTTTACTTGGGAAAAAGCAAACAAGAAAACCGTTTGGATTCATACAGCAGTCAGAGGAAGGTTCAGCTATTGCTGGATTCACCCAGGATATTTCAGGTCCTCATTCCACTGATGAGCTGAAACAGACCCTGAAGCGTGTGAGGGATGCAGATGCCTGACCCCCGGGCTAGCCTGGTACTCCCTGACCCAGGATCTGCCTCTGTGACCCTTCACATTCTGAAGGAAAATTCTCATGGCTCAGATTGGCACATCTCATCCCAGAGCATCCTAGTCCAGCTACACTACTGGCCTTGGTCATGCTTCCCAGTCCCTCCACTGAGCTAGTGCCAGCCCTTCCACAGCCACGTGTGAGAATTTCAGCATCTGTCTGGGACCAACTTAGCTTTTTTACTTCTGTATCTGTCTGCCTGTCTAGTCAGGCATTAGATAAAGGAACAAATTACTGTGGAGCATCTCATCACTGCCTGTAAACTCCTCTGTGACGTACACCCAGGCCCCTGGCACTTTGGGGAGAATAAAAACTAATTGTGAGAGACTCACTGGGTACATGGGAGGGAAGAGGGATGAGCTGCCACCAAGCCTATGCTCACTTCCTTCCTGGTGAGTAGTTGATTGACAGCAACCTGTTACCACCAGGAATTTGTTCTACATATCCAAATACTTCAAAATTTTTCGTGTATAATTTTGACTTCTTCTTAATTAATGAAATATTTTCAGTACTCATAGGTGCAAAGAAAAACTTCAAAGCACGATCTGCTCAAAAATTAGAGGGCAAATTAGGAGAGTTAGCATTCACCATCTTTTCCAAAAGCTTTTCCCTTTTGGAGAGCCTGACTTGAGATTTTTAAATACCTTAGAACAGTAATATTGTGCTTTTTTTGGCTAACAGGCCACTTGTAAAAAGCAGCTGTTGCAAAACCCAACCCGTGTGCTGCGGTAAGTCACTACAGGCATTGCGTTTGTCTGGGTTTGTGCGCCTTTCCCCGCTCCTTGTCTGGTTGATCTGGCTGGTAAGATTAGGAGCACTGCAGGGCAGGGAGGATCCCTGTCTGTGCATTTACGCTGTGTCTTGACACTTGTAAAGGAAGCGAGTAATCATCACTCTTGCTGCTTTCATGCCTCCTTGCACAATAGAAATAATTAACAGTAATAGCAGTGCTTTGCCTATCTGCGGCCCCTTTCATCTGAAGACCTGAAAGTGCTTGACAAGCATTAACTAAATTAGCTTCCAAATACCTGGAGAGGGAGTCAGATATAATCATCCCCACTTTTAGGTGAGCACACAGGAGGAGAAGCTAAGCTACCTGAGTGCTTACAGTTAGTCAGCTGAAAACATACTCCCTCCGTTGGGGGAGCTTGCTCAGCACTTAGGAGGCTCAGGCTGCTTTTTGAGGTGTCCAAAGGTGGGGTTTGATGTCCACTTTTTACTTCCAAAACCTACAGACTGTGGGCCTGTGTGATCTGCCCTACAGGAGCTGGAGGAAGCACGTCAGGCACTGCCATTCATGAAGTTTACCATTTCAGCTACTAACCGGGCCAGGCAAAGAAGGAAGTTCTGCTGACACCATGTTGGTAAAGCCAGAGTGACTCTCTGATTTCAGAAATGTAAGTGGCCCCTGGCACAGAAACCCTCCAGTTTGGACCCAGGGGTGGTTCAGACAGGTTTGCATTGTTCTGCCTCTCACTTCATAACCCTTTTGGAGAGGAATCTGTACCAGAATTTGCAAATTTGATCAACCTTATATGCATCGCGTGGGCTTACCTGGCCCTGCCACGGTGTTCACAAACCCTTTCTTGCAAAGAAAGGAGCTGAGAGTCCTGACCCAAATCCAGAGTCTTAAATATATCCCTTTTGAAACAAGCGTGCTCTGCAACTCCCAGGACTGTACTCAGCCAGGGAAAGGAGAGACAAGACAAGAAGTGGGCAGAGAAGAAATTCTCAGTGGCAACTGTGTAAGATCTGGTACTAGCACGGAATTATAAAACAAAGACAGATGATGTTTTGAAAGACCACAGCAAACTCTTCAAAGTGGTAACTGGGCTGGTGGAGATAGGTTTTTTCCGTAGACTATGAAATTTCTAATGCTGCAGAAATTATTTTCCTTTTTAATATCAGACCTGAAAGGCTTAAGGCTTCTATTCCCGGAATGGTCCTCTGCCTGTAGCATAGGCTTCTTCAAATAGGAAGCACCAGAGTCACTGAAGAACATTAAGGCTGCTCCTTTTTGCAAAACTTTGTACACTCAGATGAAAGGCACTAATAATGTTGGCAGCATATCCCATAAATCGCATAATTTCACTGTGGGCAATCATCCAGGTTTCCACAAGGTTATGACATTTTCCACATTTTCTCCTTTTTAGCAGAGAAACTGGCCAGAAAAAGTTGTCTGGACATCAGGTAATTCCTGACAGCTCCTCCAATTCACACGGCACACTCCTATGTAATCAACAGACCATAAGCAAAGTGTCACAATCCTGCTGGGAGCATGCAGCTTAATATCACTCTTGGGGATGTGTCGCCTGGCAGAATTGAGTTTGGAAGACACTTGTGTAGATGTAATCACATCAATTCTTTCTTTTTCTACTCTCAATGCTTGATAGCTTCCTTTTTCTACCTGCTTTAAATAGTCCTGGTTAGGTTTCCAGCGCTGGGGTTTATTACCACAACTCCCCTGTTTACCCAGAGAGAAAATGAGGCAATGATCTCATAGGAGGAAAACAAAAGGGTCACATTTCCACTAGAGTAAGTAAGTAGGTCAGTGCCATGAGGCATGATGGAAGAGGATTTCATGATGCCCATTGGGTGACTAGAGGAGGCTGGACAGGCAGCAGACCGCCTGCAGAAGAGGCCAGGTGGACATCGGCACTGGCCCTCCTGCTGGCAGGCAGCAAAGGTGTGTGTGAAAGGGTTTCACCACACAACTGATCACAGCATCACTTCCACAAACTCTGGAAGTCCAACAGATCCCTGATCTCCAGCCTTGTGCTCAGGGGGCAGCCTGTGGGACAGGAGGGCTGTTGCTTTGCTCACAGCTCTGGACAGAGAGTTAAGAGACGAGGCTGCCTTGCTTCATGAGCGTCTGGACATTGCGTACCCTTCCTCCTTCCTCATTTGTATAATAGGGTTAATAAACATGTTCAGCCCCACAGTGCTGACGTAAGGCTAAGCTCTTTCATGTTTGTTAAGTGCTACAATAGGCAGCACCGTAGAAACTCATAAATAATGTACCTTGAAGTTCTGTCGAGGTATTAACCTTGTTTTAACAGTGCAGATTTACATGAGTTACCACACACAAGAAGCTTCTCTTAATTAGGATCAGAACTTACTTTTTTTAGCTTCCTTTGAATGGCTCTTAAGGATGAACAATTTTTACTTGCCCAGCCTATTTGTCAATTTATTGTAATCTCTTTAAGCTTGCACTTCCTTTCAGTACACAGCTAAATGCCTTTCTTCCCATCATTACATTCCTTTACATTTTTCAAATTGAAATATGAAATATTTTTAGGGATTTTTAAAAATGTATAATTGGTTTCTCTGAAATCTAAATTAATCTGTGTTGCCATACTTTGTTGGTGGTGTGAGAGATACTGGCTTTGGCTCAAAACCTTGGAAAAGAAAGGATCTGTGTGCTGCTTCTAATAAAAAAGAGGCCCTTTTCTCCATTTCACACCTTGCCTCAAGATTTGAGCACAACTGGTAATGTACCAAAGTAGCTGTTCTGCACGGAGAGTGTCTGCACAGAGATGTACAGAGAAAATTAATCTGTGCTAATGATCTCCAGACAACCATTGCAGTAAATGTCCAATAGTGACCCTGAGCAGGGTGCATGGACTGAGTCCAAATGGCTGGGAGGCAACTCTGGGAAGCCATGTGGGCTCTGACATGGACTTCTGGAGGGATGGGTTCAGTTTCCATCCTGCCACAAAACTTCTGGGCAGATGTGAGTCAGGTTCACTGTGTCACATGTAATATGGGATATAGCTGCCCTTCTAATATCCTCACTGATTGTAGATCTTTGTTATTCTTGGAGGTCCAGCAGCTTTTTTGTCTTTCTGTCTCAAACAGTTTCAGCGCTCAGACTTGGAATGCTCCAGGGAAATGCTGTATATGCCAAGGAAGCCTTTCTCACCAAAGTCCTGTCCAGAACAGCAAACAGAAGTTGTGAATGCCTTTTGAAATTTCCTACCTACCAATGTGAACTCAAAAGATTCAAGTAATTTACATGCACATTTGGGGCCACCCAAGATAACATGAGGTTTATATTCCATTCACTACTGCTGCAACTCGGAAAATTATTACAAAGTTCAATATAAACTGTTTTTAAGTGATGTACAAAGGGACTTTTATATTTTGTGTGTGTTCATGTCGGGAGAGTGCAGGAAAACTGATGAAAGGAGAGGACATCTTGATGGAAAAGCTGATGCTAAATTTAGGAGGGTTCAGGTCCCAGATGTACCGCAGACACCTTTTGTCACCTTGGGATGGTCACTACAGACACAGCTCCAGATCTGGTGGCAATGCTAGCTGAGGGTAATCTTATGCTGGAAACAGAGACTAATTCCCCAATCTGGATTGCAATGGAGACACAAACCAACACAGCAGAGGAATCAGGAAGGATCATCTATGAATGGGAACTACTACTGTCAAGAAGAAGCAGAAGAATGAGAGTAGATGATCACAGAGTAGACCATCTGCATGAACATCATCTCATCATCTGCTCAATGGGGAATGAAAGCTGGGCTTCAGTCATAGGCAATCTGAATAAAGTGCTCGTCTGTGATCTAATTTCAAGGAACTGACCAAGGTCAGCACATCCATCATCTCTCTTCGTTGATCTTGCAGCCATCACAACTTAAGTTTTGTAGTTTAATCACTAACATTAGTTGGCACAAGTCTGGGCTTTAGTGCACTAATTTAAGCTAATTATTGCAATAATTCCTGATTTCCTTGAAAAGAAATCTCTATTGGTGATGTTTCAGAGCTCGTTCACAAACTGGTATTCAAGATGTTCACCCTTCAGTCCTATGAACATTGCTTCTCATTGCAAAACGTTGAAACCCAGCCATGCTCTACTTTTAGCCTTCAGAGGGACAGAAAGTCTCGGAGTAACCAATATCCAACCCCTTTGCTGAAAGGATCCTGGACAAAGTGACGAATTTAATCCCATGACCTCACTGCTGGAAGGGAGCTTCCCAGAAATTTTCCTGATGCAAGGGCAAACCAGCTGTTCTTTCATCTTTTTCCGAGACACACCCACAGCACCTCCCCGGAATGCAAATGTGCCTGGGTTTAATGATGTGACAAGGTAATTAAGTGTTAATGTGTGGATGCAAAGGGTATACAAGTTGGCAGATCTACTAAGTGCTGAAGCCAAGCTAAGGCGTTTACCAGACTTACAACATATTGCTGATATAGGGTGCTAATATGTACACATTATTCCTGTTACACAAATAAATTTAACAGTAATAGACAAATAAATTAACTTCATATTTGAATTTTAAAGAGTTGTTCTAACAAGAAAGCAACCAGGACCCAATCCTAGGTGCATGAGAAGCAATAGAAAAACTAGGACATAGCACTATTATTATTTAAATGACTACAATGCAGTCAGATGCCAGCTCAGAATTGGACACTCCCCCTTCCTATTCCCTATTAGCTTGATGCGCTTTTGTTGTATGAATCCACATTAACAGAGATTTAAACACATAACAGAATTCTTAAGTTACAAAAAAAGCACACAGACAGGAAGTCATAGCAACACTGTGTAGATTAAATTGGGCCTGTACCCAGTCCTTAAATATTTCTAATGGCATGCAAATGGCTGATTTAAGCAATTGAACTCCACACAGTCTCATTCAAAGTGCACAGTGGCCTATAAATAAACATATTTCCTAGTCACACACAAATGCTTGCTACATTATGACAATGAATATTTGCATAACAGGCACGAGTTCTTGTAAATGCAGATGCTTGAGAGGCAGGAGATGAAAGTTGTAACTTGCCTGGGCTCAGGAGAGCTACTCAGGGCAGTGGAAGTATTCCTAGGCCCTGTGCAAAGATGACAGTGGGATCCTCTTAACCTCCAAGTGTCACCTTGGCCTTTTCACAGGTTTGTAGCCCACCAGCTGGCCTGTGTGTCCCACCCCAGGGGCATGTCCGATGGCTGTGCCACGGGCTGGCAAAGCTCTGTCCCACAGTCATTGTGTCTTCTTTTGCTTTCTAATTACGCCTTTTGGAATCACAGTGGAGTAATGCAACAAAGTGACACAATAAAGCAGTGGAAAAGGAAGATGATTTTTATGTATCAGTGTTTTGGAAGGGAGGATACGTGAGAAGACAAGAGGCTGGGCTGCATGTGGTTTGCAGCAGTAGAATGAAGAGACTGACGAGGTCTGCAAGGATATCAGGAAGTCCTCAGGTGCTGCCTCTGAAGATCAGGATCTCTGTACAACACCTATGTTGTCCTATCACCTCCCCTCTTTCTCATTGTTCATTGATTAACTGACATGAGAAAATGAACATCAGCATGCATCAGAGAGAATTTTGGGGGCTGAGGGACTCCTGCTTTTATAGCTGAGTCAAGCTGACCATTTGCAGTTGTCTGACTGTATCCTTAACCCACACATACTGGACTTTCAGTCCTCATAGCTAAGGAGATGCAAAGCATAGACTAAAACCACCAAAAGCTTCTTTAGCACAATATTTCATGTGTCTGTGTGCCATGTCTCTTAATTTAGATGAGACCTCTCAAGGTCCAAGTGGCTGGAGCTGGGCTGCTGTGAACAGCACCTGTTTTTTGAGTTATCCTCTGTGGCTTCAGAGACACCTGCACACCAGTGAGGAGAGGGGAGCTCAGCACAGTTGACTGTGCCTGTAGCCATCACTGTCTCATGCCAGAGGGTGAACCTCACATGACTGCCACATAAAACCTCATTCAAGTCACTGAGTTATGTCTCGGCAGACAACATTAAACCTGTGACTTCCAAATCCACTTCTGAAGCCTTCCACAGGAAGAGGTCAGATGATTCTGGACCTGAAAGGGGAATTTCACAACTGTTTAAGCTTGCAATAGATCTCAAGAACTGTATTCCAGACCTGCAACTTTTTAAATGCCTATAGTCAGTTAAAATTAGAAACAGAGCAGTATGCTTTTGCAAAAGGTCTTGTCACCTAGATGATATTTTTGGGGACATTTCCTAAGTGTTCTAAAATATCCCATCCTATCCTATCCTATCCTATCCTATCCTATCCTATCCTATCCTATCCTATCCTATCCTATCCTATCCTATCCTATCCACATTTACACCGGGCTTTGCCAAGATGCTAACACAGGTATCCTCTTAGAGGAGGTTAAGCTGTAAAGGGAGGGAGTGATTTTCTAGAGAGCTATGTGGGCATTAATTACCAAGGTTAATAAAAGGGTGATCTTTGTGTGCCTCAATTCTTAGGTGTCCAAATTGAAAGACTTTTATAAAGGCTCTGATTTCCAGGGATGATTGTAAAAACGTGCCTTATTTTGGGCACTCTAAAACAGAATATATTCTGATAAATTGCTGTCTTAATAAATAGATCAGAAAAGGCTAGAAATTGGAGAGGTACTGGCCAATTCTTTTACTCTTTCTGATAATGCTGGATTATAACTTAGTGTTATGTCATTGAAAAAAAACACAATGGAGGCAACAAGATGCTATTTTTAGAAATCTCAGACATTATAAAGAAGTTCAAACAAAATTTTTTTTTAAAAGGGTTTTTACAGGGATGTCAAAAACACCAACCCCTCCTCTGCCCCAATATGCCATATCACCTAGTCTGGCAAAAGGAGGACTAAAAAGCATCTTCTAAAGCAGACTTCTAAAAACCACCAACTGACTCTAGCCTGGGCAGGTAAGTGAGTAATTTACTCACTAACCAAAGGATTGGCAAAGGTCCTGCCATGACAGCAACCTTCTCCCTGCTCTGCATAGCTTAGCTCTCTGCCTATCCCAGTCCTAACCTGCTGAAAAGGAGGAGCTTTGCTCTGTCCCTTCCTTATTTATAACTAGTTGAGAGCTGGGAGGGAGGGAGGGGTGAGCTCCCTGTGGTGCATCCTGCTGCTGCCTGCCTGTGCCAGCCTCACAGTCACCACCACAAATGCCTCCTGCGTGGCGTGGTGGCCTCCTGGGGTTCCTCTGGCTGTGGGCAGTGGTGGAAGCAAAGACCAGAACTTACTACCTCGGGATTGTGGAAGAGAACTGGGACTATGCACCATCTGGAAAAAATTTGATCACAGGGCAAAGCCTCTTAGAGGACAAGTAAGTGACTGGGGACTTTGATAAGCTGGAGAGATACCAACAGCACCAAACCAATGTTGGTTAATGTGGTAACTTTGGTGTAAATGTGTTAAGCTGGCCCTTTCCTTGTTTTTATTCTGATGCTGTTTTAATAGGTGGGAATTCAGGTTCAAGGCAAGAGTAGAGTTTGATTGATTCTCTTCCATTGTGGTTGATTAAGCAAGGTGAGAACATGTATTTGAAGGGGATGTTAATGAAATGATATTTGTCAAAATTCATCAGGTATGGGCTCAAAATCCCCTATAGGAATTTCATAGGCATCTCTGGGACTTGGTATCAAAAAGCAAACTGCAACTTTGCTATAACCAAGTACAGCTCTTTTCAGTAAGACACAAAACTCTGTTTAAGTGGCAAAAGGTTTTAAGTATTCTCCCTGGTAAAAGTCAGGGAACTTGGTATGATATTGTGAAATTCAAATGTGTATAGTACCTATGAATGAGATACAAGTCCCTATACCCATGCAATCTGTACAACTGTGGGGACCTCCATTTTGGAAATGTATTTAAATAAGTGCTTAGATACACAACAGTGAATGGTCAGTCAGAATTCCTAGTGATCTCTGAAACTGGGGAGCATAGGTGAGCACTTGGATGAATCATGCCTTGGCCACTGTAAACAGGTGTCTGTTCTCATGTCCACACTGCTGGGGCTGGCTCTGTGTTCCTCCCACAGCAGGAGAGCTTGCCCGGACATTGGACAGAGATAGCTCCAATCCCTGGTGTCTCTCTAAAGCATGATTTGGGTTGGAAGGAATCTTTAAAGGCCATCTCATTCACCTCCCTGCCATGTTCAGGGACATCTTCAACTAGGTCAAGTTGCTCCAAGGCACATCCAAGCTGAATTTGAATGCTTCCAGGGATGGGGCATCCATCACCTCTCTGGGCAGTGTGCGCTGGTGTTTTACCACCTTCATTGTTAAAAACCTTTTTCTTACATCTGAATTGACTCTGTTTTGTTTAAAACCATTACTTTTTACATCATGGGATTCAAATGTGTGGGAATATTTTTAATATTTCACTGATCATTTTGACACACTAGAGGTGTTGTGGGAATCCTTCCTCTGTGTCTAGGCTTGGGACTGGAGTGGGACCTGTGGGTAAGTGAGGTTCTGGTCTCTGTACCAGGTTTGGAGGCTCACTGGGAGCTAGGTGCTGCATCCCAGAAGTTAGAAATTGAAATGTACTTTCTGGCCTTTCAGGAAATCCGAATCCATGCTGGACATGTCTCTAGTGGCCAGTAATTTCAGAATCACTCTCAAATGAATTTCATAAAAGAAATTATTTTGTCACAAGAAGGAGATGAGAAAGAGTTTTACTTTTCAACACAAATTTATGCTTAAGCTTTTAATAGCTAGAGGTCCCAGATAGCATCCAAGTCAACAGGTGTTACCTTTATAGGTAGAATTAAGGGTAATAGTTTGTTCCCAGCCCATGAAAACAAGCTTTACTGGCAAAGTTATTCTTCATTTATGTTAAGTACCTGAATTTCTCACTTTCCTAGTCTTTATAGAGCAGATGACTTTCTCCAGTCACTAAACTAAAACATCTCTCACAATAGAGTAGTTTAGCTTTAACTGAAGAGCACCTACTTATAAATCCACCTCAATGGAGAGATATTCAAGAGAGAGATACCATAGAGAGATTGGAATCTGTTCTGTAAGTTGTACTTTTAAGGCTGTCTGCACTTTGTGCTCCCTGAACATCGAGTGGCACATTTAAGTCTGAGACATAAATGCAATCCTTTTTACAAAATGGCAAGACAGGGACAGAAGATAGCTTACCTCTTCAGTCATCATGGCAATGTAATAATTACAGAATGCTAATTCCAAAAGTTTTACCCACAGAGGATTTTAATGTAGATAGAACATTCAAAGCTGGGAAGATGTTTGCCATGACCTCCCTACATGCGTAATAATTAAGTGATTTTAATTATTTTACTAAATTTTTAAACTGTATTGAGTTGAGCCAGGATAAAATGCTGTATTCTGAAATAATAGTGTGTCTGCATAAGCATGTGGGTTAAATAGTGAACCAGTAATAGCTATTTTGACTATTCAGCTCTCTAGGATAATCTCTGGTGTAAATTTAAAGCAATATAATAATGGGCTACTTTTCAGCTAATTAAATGGTTCCTATGGATACTATAAAAAAAGTAGTTCCATAAGCAAAGTTTAAGGATCAGTTTCCAGGTAGGGATAGGAATGCATTTTGAGCCAGCTCTGTTCTGCAAGCAGCAATGCTCAGGCTTGCTGAGCCTAGCACTTCTCACCTCGTGAGGCATCCTCACAGCACCCATCTGATGGGGCACTAGCCCAGTTTTATTGAGAGGGAAGTGAAGATAAAGAGGTTGCAGACAAACTGATTATCTTTGAAAGAATTGGTGCATACACAAAAAGAAATGTTCCCTTGTTTCCAGCTGGCCCTCAGAGATATAATCAAAACCACTTATTCTTCAGCACTTAGTGAAAATCCTGAATTAGCAAGTGTGCAATGGAAAGTGTTACATTAACTGGATCAGACAGTGACATTTAAGGGATGATTTTCAGTGTTGCTTGCTGAAGTCAATAATATCTTCCTAAACCTATAATTTTTAGTAGTAAAGAAGATAAAGGAGGCTCTGGTAGCTGAGGCATGGGGCTGGAAATCAGGTGAGCCTATTCTGACAGCAGACACAACTATGCTGCTCAGTTCCTGCTGTGCTGCTGCTGGAGCCAGGAATCCTAGTGCTGCATCAGAGCCTGCCTGGGTGTGAGCTGAAAATACTGCCTCCCGTCAGAGCTGATTAGCCCAAATGAGCCCTGTTTTAGCAGAACTATTCCACTTGGATGATAATTTTTATGATGCCTTGTCTTACTGCAGTGCACCAGAGCCAGCCTGCTGCTTGTGCAGAATAAGTATCTTGCTGTACTTCAGTACTTTCAAAGTAAAAAGACTGATAAGGCTGCTCACCTCTGTCCTTTGTCTTGCCTAAGCTTGAGGCCTCAAGTTGTTCTCCTAATTCTCATAATTTGGAGTGTTGGAGTGAGACCAAGACATTTCACTCTCTCTTTTCCCTTCAGAAATTAACTTTAGATTTTCTGAAGCACGCGAAGCTTTGGAAATCGCAGATCCAAATTATGGCCACTGAGCATAGGTGAGCTGTGAAGGTCGTCAGCATCCCTGCCACCCTGATATAATTGGTGGAAGAGCTGACATCGTTAAACCATGCTGGACTACACACTCAGGGTGGAAGGTGCTGTCAGTGCTGCTGGATGTGATGCAGATCCCAGCAAGATTTTGTGAGTTAGGGCATGGGTATTGCTCCTATAGTAAGATGAGCTTGGATGTTTTCTCCTTTCTTTAATGGTCACATGGAAAATGGCCTTTTAAGAGGAAAATACACCTAGGTGTTATGGCTTGACATCCACCAGTCATTCTTTCCCCACTATAGCTCAGCCCTCAGGATTAAAGTCTAGTTGATAATCCTTTGAAATTACCTTGCCAGTAGTTTATATGATGGACACTTAAATCTTGCTTTGCTGGTGGTAGATGTTAATAAGTTCTGCCTGCTGTAGCAACTCATCCCTTCTCTTTAGGCCAGCAATCGTACATGTATCTTGCACCAAGTCTTGCACCCACCAGCACTAACGGGTGTTTTTTGCTACCACAGCATCAAACGTGGTTTGTGCAATTTGCCTACAAGGAGATCCCACCCAGAGAAATGACGGTGAAACTGTCGTCACAGGCGCTGCACTAATGGCTGAGTCAGTGTGCGGCCAAATAACCCAATTGCAGTTGGGTTATGAGCAGAGATGATCACTGTGGGAAGGGTCAACATCAAAAGGGTATTTGAGGTGAAATCCTGGCTCTAATGAAGCCTGAGAGGAGCTTTGTTACTGACTTCAGGGGCAAGTTTATTGAAGGAAGGAAACCATCATACCACACTGGTGACACAGTGGTGAGAGCCTCATCTAAGATTTTATGGATTTGATTGACCTATTTGGCTCATGTAGGTCAGAAAAAGCCTAAAACATCCTTTGAGGGCTTTGTGTCTCTGTCTTTTGAGGACACTCAACTTTGTTGTTTGACGCATCATGGTCAGGGCAGCATCTAGAAAGGTGAGTTGTCACCACTGGTCCCCCTTCCCTGGCCATCCCTTGAGCACAGACATTGCACTGGTTTGAGCATGGGAGTCATGGTTTGAAGAAGGGTCACCCTGAACAGGTTACATGACCCAGGGGTTAAAACAATTGTGACATCTGGAGCCCTGTCCTGGCAATGTCCTGGCTTACTTCAGCCACAGGAAAAATCATAAACTTAGAGGAAACAAAATGGTTATAAACCCAAACACAGAGTATGTAAAGAGGGTGGAGAGTAAGGAAGATTTCACCATCTACAGATTTTAGAGAATAAACCCATAAAGGTGGTTGTTTAAATGGTCACGAGTGTAAAGTCTATGGGACTTTAGTGGAATAATGACAACAAAAAGAAATTTTGCATTTGCGTGCAGTTGCATACACAAATGTTAACCACAGGAGAAAATTTGGGACTCCACATCTAGTAGTTATTCTGAGTGCTGGTTTTTGGCACTTAGTGGTGATTACAGCAGCCAACAAACTCAGGAGGCTTTGAAACTGTATCAGCAAGGATCCATCTCCAGGCTACTGAAGAGCTGTTTGCTTGGCCGTGCAGGAGGTGTCTTCCCATGTCGTACTGCCCAGAGTAACACAGTGCTCATGTAAGCACCTCTTGGAAAATTCAGCTCTGTTATTTTGTAGCCTTGAGATCAAAGGTAACAAACACAGTATGGCAAAACACTTCTTCTTCTGTGTGTTAAAAGAAATGGGTGTAGAAATTACACTTCACTCATGGTCCTATCCTAAATCATGGACCTTCTTGGAAATGGCAGATTATCTGCATGTCTATTCTTGATTTGAAGTAGATTCTACACGACCATTCTTGTTTTACTCTTTCTCTCTGTGGAAGAATCGTATTGCTCATCATTGCAGGGAACTGGATGTCTGTAATTATGGTTACACTTATTTTAAAGAATGGGAGTTAATTCCCTCTTGATAACTCCCTGTTCCACTCAGGTGCATTGCCAGTCTCTCTTGGAGCTTTGCCACTGCTGACAGGGGTCAAAATGAAATCAGTCACAGAAATGAAGGCAAGATGTGCACGGCTTTCTTAGTCTGAACAAGATTGTTTTATGCCCTGATTTGCAAACCTGCTTATCTCTATATGTAACCTCAAGACTGGCGTGACTGCAGGAGATGAAGGAGGAAATTTAGGAAGCTTGCATTCATGCTTAGGTACTGCCACAGAGGATGAAGTATTCCCTATTACTGTAGGAAGAAAGGCCATCTGAGCATCATAACTTTATGCACATGAAGTGCAGGCTGATAACTGAGTTGGAGAGAAATAGTTAAAATTTAGAGGAGCAGCTCTTACCTCTTCACAAGATCAGAAAGATGGAAGAGGTTCAGACAGCAACATCACAAAGCCACCAGGAGGATGAAGCAGTTTGAAGCAAGCAGGAGAGTATGAAGTGGCAGGGAGAAGCTTTGTCTTCTTGTGACAAGAAAGGAATGACAGATAGGAAGCATTTTGGCATTAGGTCCAGTGTGGGTATTCCTTCTGGAAAAAGGACTTTAAATGCTGTAATGTGAAGCACAGCAACACTTTTAAAGAGGCACGGAGCTACCAGCTATTGGAAAGGCTGAGGTAGGCCCCCAGAATCCTCCTGGAGGAAATGTGCCAGCCTGGACACCTAGAATGGGTGTCACAACAACCAGAGTGCTCTGTTTTCAGGTACTGAGGGCAACCAAAAGGATGTGCGGGAAATGTATCTCTGTAGGGAGCATCACCTAACTGTGCCTGGCTGCAGCTGATACCCATGCACCCATTTGAATAGTCCTCCTTTCAGAAAGCTGCCACTAAAAAGGCTTCTTTTCCTGACTTCTAGGTGGCTTTACGTAGGAAGCAAGCACAGATCCACATATTATAGCATAGCTTTAGGCACTGAGAAAGTCTCCAGTGCCTAAACCTAGAGGGTTTTCTCAGAGTAATTTCTTGAACTTTGATAACTGGATTTTGGGATCCTGATCTATGCATTTAAAGGACCTAGGCTCATGCAAAGCATTTAACAAACCCTGACTAGTAAGTGCATTTTTCTGGGGTACAATCCTCCTTCTTCAGAAGAGACAGTGTATCCCTGGGGTATTATGGGAGAGTGTGCAATGTTGTCTGGACATAAAGACACTGTCATCATGGCAAAAGCATGGTGCCACTGCACCAAAATACTAGGTGACTGGTGAAATTGAAAAAAACCCGATGAAAAATATCTCCGGAAAATAGAGAATTCCTGAAAAAAATATATTTGATACTTTTCTAGAGAAAATTTATAATAAACCATTTTAAAAAATCAATTCATAAGTCAAATTAGGGCATGGGCACATGAATACATTGCCATGAGGTAAGGAAGTATGTGCATTTACATTGCACTCCTACTGACACCACCTCCTACTCTGTGGTAAAGACTCTGGTGGCAGCTCTTCCCCCAGGCAATAGAAGGTATCTCCTCCTTGGTGAATGTGGTGAGACTTGCCAGGTCTTGCTTTGTGCACAGACAGCTACTACAGACCTGCTAATTCACTGAAAATCCAGATTTCTTGGCAACTCATTCCTTAACCCTGCTTTTGGGATAAGTTTATCCAGCATACATTATTCTCTGAAGAAGCAGAATGAGAAGCTTCTGTCCCTTCCCCCATCCTACCCCACTGTTTCTGCCACAGCAGTATCATTGGCAATGTTTTCATTTCTGCCAAAACTTGTGGCTTCTTATAAAGTGCACATTTCAAATGAAAAAGTGCACTTTTGGGAGGCTTTTATATGTGGATCACTTCAGGGGTCTGTTTTAGACAGTGGTCATGGAAGGGCAATCATCACAGGTGGGGGATGTTGTGGGTTATGTTATCATAGGAATCACAGAATCATAGAAAGGTTTGGGTAGATGGAGAAGTGGATCTTGTGGTGAAGAACTTAAAGCAAATCATACTTTTCCACTTATGTGACATCCACCACTTTGGTTGCTCGCACTTCATAAAAGAATCTAAACAAAATTTGTTAAGCAAGTGAACTGACCACTCAAAAAACTCACAATACATATGAAATTGCTATATTTGTGCCAGTGATATTTCAGGAAAATGTAGTTCAACTTTTTAATGAGTTCTTTAGGAAGCATAAAAGTTCAAACAGTCTTCAGGAGATGAAAAAGCTCATGGAGCATTGAAATTGGTCATACAACTTGCTGTGTAGCAAAGGGTTTAATTTCTGCCTTCATTGAGTGTTATAATTAGGGATGAAGATTGTATATCATATTTACCAGCTGTAACATGGAGAGAATTAAAAAATGGATTTTATATCATTGCAGATAGGATGAACATGGGTTGTCAGTGTGATGTTATATCTACAAGGGCAAAACTGATTCCCAGTTATGTAAGAAATATTGACTGAGAGCATCTCTGGCCCTAGGTGGAATATTACTTTCCTATTGTGTGAGTTCTTGTGTTTAGTCTTCAACGGAGATAGAGAAATACTTGCTTTCGAAAGAGATCTTTGTGAAAGATTTGTGTCATAAAGAATGTCAGTGCGCTTGGTTTGTCCAAAAGAAGGGTAGGAGGCAATTTAGTCAATTAATTAAAAGTTATGCAAGTGTCTGCATAGAAAAGAAGTTTCTGAATGTATGTGGCTCCTTTGATCTGAGAAAGAACTCAGTGGTTGGAGTGTGGAGATGGATGATATTAGACTGCAAATGCAATTTAGGTTTTGACGGGAGCAGGTATTTAAAAGCTGTAATATGTTAACCACTGACCTTATGGTGGGTTCTCCATCACTTTAAGTTGCTATAAACATAGACTCTGGAATGTAGAAGTTACACATTTCATGCAAAACACATGTAATGCTACTCTTCTAGGCAGTCAAGCTGGTTGATTAGAATCTCACTTTTTGGCTTTTGAAAAATCTTAATTTGGTTTTATTTTCCTTCTGAACAGTCATGCTTTCAGAGGTGAGGTTTCAAACCTTCAAAAGAGGGAGAAGCTGTGAAAATTGAGCAGCTTGAGCTTGAGTGTCTGGTCCTCAATAAAGACTTGTAGCAACCGTGCTAAAGACCGGACCTGCAAGTGGGATGGTTGTTACTGTACAGAAAGGGGCTTGGGCCCTGCTCATCCTGTCCTGATGTACTCCTCAGCTTTAATTCCACCAGCTGTGGGATGTGTCCCAGGGAGCTATTTATCTGCACTGCAAGCACTAGTTATTTGATCACTTCTTAAGGTAGGTTTACCATGTCTCAAATTCTCCCTTCCCAACGCCAGGTTTGCGAGTGTGTATGCAACAAGAGGAGCCAACCGGATAGGACGTGTGTACAAAAAGGCTATTTTTAGGCAATTCACGGATGACACTTACTCCCAGGAGATTCCCAAAGCAGCATGGCTGGGGTTCCTTGGGCCAGTCCTGAAGGCAGAAGAAGAGGATGTCTTTATCATCCATCTAAAAAACTTTGCTTCCCGCCCATATTCTGTGCATCCACATGGGGTCTTCTATGACAAGGACTCTGAAGGTAATAGCTGGTTTGTCTTTTCCTCTCTTTTTCCCTGGAGTAACTAATATCACGGCTACAAGTCTGTCCAAGTATCTATTGTTATTGACAATGACATCAGAGGACTTTAGGTCACCCTCTCATAAATTCAGCAGTAATTGCCGCTGATGACTAAAAGCAGGAACAGCCTCATCTCCAAACTTTTTGCCACAAACTATCGACACCTGGAATAAATCCAGTGCTGAAACAGGTTAGATGGGTCTATTTGCCTGAATTATTTTTCTGAATCATAAGTCATCAAAACATCTTCCCTCTTTCCTTCTACGTCTATTTGAATAGATGGAGTTCTTGCAACTAAATGTTTCCCTCTGTTTTGGCTTATAATTTTCAGAATCTCGGACGTATGCATGTGTATTTTTTTAGATGATTGTGAGGATGTGCTTACAGTCAGTACTCTCATCAGCCTTCTGTGAAAAAATACACGCTCTTAGATGACAAAGTTCTAGAGACTGATAAAAGTAAAGAGACTAGGAAAAAACAGAGCCTGTTAATGCATTTTTAAAGCTTTGTCAACCAAGAGAAAATGGATTTTAACTCCTAATACATTTGTGATGAGATTGACAGAATTTCATAATTTCTCAGTGATTCTGTATTTGTGAGTGCTGTTATTATTTTATAAATACATGTTAAAATAGAATAAATTACAAATTTATTTAACAAAAACACCTTGGGGACGGCTAAAATCTTCCTTTTTCCTTTTTATGTATTAGGAGCACTTTACCCTGATGGAACTGGTGGTAAAAGCAAAGAGGACGACTTTGTTGTTCCCGGTGGAAATTACACATACACATGGCCAGTAAGGAAAGATTATTCCCCAACTTTGGCAGACTCAAACTGCTTGACTTGGATTTACCATTCTCACATTGACACACCAAGAGATATTGCATCTGGTTTAATTGGGCCTCTGCTGGTGTGTAAAAAAGGTACTGAGCTAGAAACACTGATAGAGCAAGCCCCTCAGCCAAGCTTGGCATCTTAACAGTCATTTTTGCTTACAGGTATAAACATGATGGTCTAGAGTCTATCCCTACATAGCCCATAAAAAGGGGCAAGGAATAGATGGGCCATTCCAGGAGCATCCCAGGGTAGGTATTGTAGCTCTGGGACAACCCCCTTCCTGCTCCCCTTTGGCTTCACAATAGATTAGCCTCGGCTGGTGGAGGGACTGCAGCATGCTCTGTGACCATCCCGTCATGGCCGAGACCAAAAATAATGCTCCCAAACTGGGCAAGTTTCAGGATGAACAAAGGACTCATTGCTCAGGAAATGAAATTAGAATTGGGTGGGTGACTTTGACATTAGTGTTTACATACGTGAAAGACCAATGTTTCTAATTTTTTCCGCATACAGGGTGTGTGTTTCTTTTTGTTTACAAGTTATATCTCACAATCATATGGGGATGTTCACTGAATAGCGTGTCCTGTGTATTTTATAGCCCGCTAAAATTGTGCTAGAGCCATCACAAACCAGCTGTCTCCTCTTTATCAGCTGAGTCATTGCCGCCTCTCCCCTGGACTCATGTAACTCCACCACCTCTTTTCAGTAACTCCCAGAGTACAAAACCAGCCCCGATTTTATATACAGTACTTCTAACTGAAGCAGGTCCTACATATGAAGAAGAGAATGACTTCAATGTGGGAAGGACAGGCCTGGTTTCCAGCTTGTCTCACACAACTAAAATGTCTCAGACTTACATTCTCTCCGAGAGCCTTTGAAATCTGCAGAACTGAATACGTGACACTGAGCTGATAAGTGTGCAACAACAAGCAAAGTTAGGAGATAGCATATTCCAAACAATCCCAGCCCGAAAGACCAGGTTATCTGCACGTTTTGCCTTGAATTCATGAAGGCAGACATTTACATGATGTTACCTGTCTAGTCCTCCAGCCAGTGGTGCTGGACATAGGACTGACAGCAAGGCTCTGATCTCCCTCCCATAAAAGGCACAGGAAGCAAAGGTTTTCATGGGATCAGAGATACACTGGATGATTGGATGAAGTCTACCCCTGCCAGTGGATAATAACAGACTACTCAGTATCACCAGTCCTATAGTCTCACGTTGCTCCCCAAATAGACACTAGGATAATGATATTGATCTTAGCTGGGATAGATTCTGTTCATCCTGTCTTCAGCCTATTTTAATTTACGTATCTAGTCCTCCATAACTCTCATGGATTCCTTGTCAGTCTGTGGAGAGTGAGCCACATTTAGAGGGCCACTCTGGGGTTATGGTTCAGCATGTGCTTCAGTGCAACAGAAATGTAAGCTGCCTCTCATCCATCCTTAATTGCTTGTCAAAAAAACCATGAGACACTGGTTTCTGGCTAGATCCAGCTCATGAGCTGGCTCTCTGTGCAGCAACACAGATGCTAGCTAACACTGACTGAGGGACAGGGTTGGGCACAATGAGCCTAAGAGGAGGAAAATGGGACAACAGATATTGGCAGATACTTGTGCTCATGTCAGATCAAAGGCACACTGAAATATCATCTTGACTCAGATGAACTACTTTCTGGAAGAATTCATTTGTTCAAAGTCTGTTTGAGGGGGGTCAAAATGCTTTAGTAGAGCAAAATTAGGTGAAATTCATCCTGCCCTGTAGGCTGTGGGCAAAGAACTGTATTTCCTCAAGTGCTCCAAGGTTATTGTCATTTGAAAATTCAATCCTCTCCAAGGCTTTTTTTATCACTTTCCTTTTTGTTTGCAATTTAGGAACTGCAGATGAGACCACAATAGAAGGGACTGGTGCTGCTAATGCTTTTGCCCTGATGTTTAGCATTGTAGATGAAAACTTCAGCTGGTACCTCGATGAGAATATAAATACCTTCTGCCTAGAACCAGACACAGTTGACAAAGAGGATGAAGGTTTCCAGACCAGCAACCGAATGCATGGTGAGAAGGACTTTTGAGTAAATGGTGACCTACAGCAGTGACCAGGCTCTTTTCACTTCAGTAGGACTTTCTGTCCCCCGTGATGTCTCTCCTTTATCTGTATCAGCAAGGAATGGGTCAGAATGTTGAAGTACTGTGTTGATAAAAACCTCTCCCTAAATACAGCATGACACATTGGTTTGCAGAAAGGAGATTTGGCTTTCATGCCCAGCTCTGACATTTGTTTAGCATTTTATCTTAGGCAACAGATTTAAGCCATTTTTTGGTCCAGTTCTGAAAAGAGCAAAGACAGCTGCAGAGCTCTTTGAGAGGTGTGTACTCAAAGAATTGTCAAAGGGCTTGTGGATGATGGGCTGGCTGTTGCAACCACTCCTGCCTTTCACAGATATATTGGCCAATACTACTTTGTGTTATTTGGACATTTGGTGTAAGAAGTTAATGCCAGATATTTCTGTATATTTTGGTTCTTCCAGGGAGCCTAGGAAATAAAATGTTTTTCAAAATTTAAGTCTCATTCTCCTAGCATCCTGATACATTATCAGATGTGGAAGGTGAGGAAGACAGAGCTGACTACATTGATTTGGCTGATATAATTTCAAATCTAAATTGCTTGAGCCTGGCATATAATGGTATATTTATGACTCAGAATAAGAGGAAATAGATTCCAGCCTTGCTAAATAGCTGCAGAACAAGTTAACTTCATTATCAGGCCTTTTTGGTGATGACTTGGTCTTTGCAGCATCTTGATATTACCCAGGAAGTTTTCAAAGACACAGACAGAGAATTTGGGGCATTTGATCATCCAGAGCAGTGAGATGTATGTTCAAAATGCTACTTTTCATCAAGGAGCCTATAAGGGCCTTATTCAGTGTGAATATTAAGGTGGTTTCTTTTCCAGGCCAGGAAAGGATCATCCTTAGAAATGGGATCAGAGGCACCTTTCTTTCACCTCTCATGAAGTCTCATACTTTTGTTTTTAGCTATTAACGGTTATATATATGGCAATCTGCCCGGCTTGGAGATGTGTGCTGACACTTCCATGTCCTGGCACTTGTTTGGCATGGGAAGCGAGATAGATATCCATGCTGCTTATTTCTACGGCCACACGTTCACTAGCAGAGACCAGAGAGCCGATGTCGTCGGTCTCTTCCCAGCGACGTTCATCACGGCGGAGATGACTCCTGGCAGCCCCGGGAGGTGGCTCATAACCTGCCAGGTTAATGAGCACTTACGAGGTACGCTGCTGTAGATCTCCCTCATCAGCCCTTAATGTGTTTGGAAGAGAAAACTGGGAAATATTTCCAGGGAAAGCAGGATTTGACAATTTTTTGTGACTTCAGAATAACTTTTGACTGTTTTACCAGACAAACATAATGAATATGAGTTTAGTCACCAGCAGAAATTACACATGTTGGGCCAAATCTTCAGCTAGTATGAATGACTTGGCCATGTAACTCATGTGAGGAAGACTTGCTCAACCCAGCATTGTCCCCATGCTTCCTAGGTAAACCTGAGATTTTGATGAGTGATGAGAGGAGCTTTCATCATCAATTTTTGTTGTAGATAAGTACTTGCACATAAAAAAATACTTATGCCAGCTGAACACTTAATAGCTTTTTGCTTTATGGAAATCAGGCAAACTTGGCAGTGTTTTCAGAAACGATTATGTGGAAGAATTTGATGGTGATGTGATACTTGTACGTGTGGTGCAAGACCCTAAAAGCATGTATCATAAACTAGGTGTCGTGGCAGCAGGCAATGTATAATTATCATGGCAGAGAGGAGTTGGAAGAATTTTTACACATTGATTTCAGGGGATTTGCAACAGGCAAAACAGACTTGATTCTGGCAGGCAACAAATACCTTCAACAGAAATAACCAGTCCATATTTCAGTGGAAGCCAGGGGGGAGATGATGCCATTTTGCAGATTTCTGAAGGCACTCTGACCTTCTGATGGTAGAAAATCATTCTACCATCCTTATGCAGATTAAGAAATTGAGTAAATAAGTCCACTAAAGAGTGTAATTGATGTCAGTGGGTTTCACCTGTTGCATAAAGTACCACCTTGCAAAGGAAGGGTGTTGATATCTGGCCCATTGTAGGGACAGAATATCTTTTGAAATAGAAATTTACTGTAGTAATTGCTTTCAATCCATGTAGCTCCCAGAGAATTTTGAATGTACATTTGTATCCATGAGATTGCTGACTCTGCAGCTGGTCAGGGACTGTCTCCAGACTCTTTCTCCTCCCAGGTGGCATGGAGGCGCTATATAATGTTCAGATCTGCCAAAAAAACCTGTCTCACTCTTCACCAATCAGTCACAAGAGAAGATATTACATCGCTGCTGAAGAAGTGCTCTGGAATTATGGACCTGACGGTTATGATAAATTCACTGGGCAGGGTTTGAACGCCACTGGCAGGTAAGGTTTCTTGTCAACTCCTGTTGTGCTTTAATTTCAGGAGACTGTGTGACATTGCCCCAGTGATTCACCAGGGCTAGGTCCTGCACTGTCATTAATTTTAATTGAAAGGGGCAGGGAGGAATAGATTTAAACAGCCTTGTCAGGAAGCTAGATGCATAACTCAAGGTGCCTTCTGGAAGCACTTATCTTACTCCATTAAATCCATGGGGAAAGTGAGGCACGCCAAGATCAACACAGTTAATGACCCTTCATTGAGACTCTTCAGCCAGCTTTCACACTTACAATCAGTGCAGTTCTGAGGTGCAACCATGGCAGAATTTCCCCCCTTGTTATTACTGATGGAGACAAATTGCACTATAGTGTCTCCTAGAAAAGCCAACAAGGATTAGAGACACAGTGTGCACCATTCTTGCCCTAAGGTAAGTTGATATAGATGTCTCCCTAAGTAATTCAGGGTTAAACATGACAGTCTAATTCACAATGAATGCTCATTTGTTAACTAATTCAAACCAGTAATATCTTTCTTCATGTGCTACAAAAGTGTACACAAATTAGTAACTAGGGGGGTCATTTCTCCCATGTCTGGAGTAATAACTTTATCTGAAATGCAGGGTTATGCTTGAACTTTCAATTATTTAACCAGTCGGATTTGCTAATTCCACAGTGAATCTGCAACGTATTTCACACAAGGGACTGACAGAATAGGAGGGAGGTACTGGAAAGCTCGCTATGTGGGATATACTGATGCAACATTCAGTAAGAAGACTTGGTCAGAGGACATGAAGCACCTGGGAATACTTGGTACAGTGAATATTTTCCCCTCCTGTCATTACATCAGGTTTGAATGTGGACCCATCTGGACTGAGAGGGGAGCTCAATGCATGCATCTCTCTCTTATTTTGGTGGAAATATGCTGCAGAATAATCCTTCTAATACCTTCCCTCACTCTGTTTTTTAAGGCCCTGTTATAAAAGCTGAAGTGGGGGATACGGTGCTGGTTACTTTTGCCAACAAAGCCAGAAGAAGCTACAGCATTATGGCCCATGGTGTAAGCTTCAGCAAGCTATCAGAAGGTGCTCCCTACTTAGATGGTAAGTTTTGGCTGCACTACTGCATTGTCACATGCAGAATACTGGAGTCCAAAAATCTGCTGCTGAGCTCTGCAGGTTTGCCCTTTTGTGGGTGCTAAGGCACAAAAGGGATAATTTGATTAGTTGTATCTACCCTTCATGTCAAAATTCATGGGACTCCACAGTCTGCAAATGGATATGTGCCAGACAAGATGTATAAAACTAGCTGAGGTCCATGTTGAACAAAAGTCACAAGCACAATCCAATTTCTACTCATTCTAATCTAATATTGCAACCAGTGGATATCCTCTGGACATGCTCCAAAATTATGAATCTTAGGATCTGGTATGATGGTCCTGCTGAGTCTTTGGCTATAGCTATCCACATGGTCCCAGCTGCTTCTCTCCCAGTTGTCTAATCCAGGCTGGGCATTGCCCTGGCTTTACTGTCAGGATAGTCAATGTCAAAGGCAGATTTTATCTGATTGCCCTGGAACATGAAGCAATGATAATCTTTATTAATTCTCATAAATACATAAATGCTGAAATGGAGCATTTATTAAATTCTTCCTCATTTGGTGCAAGAACAGGGTCCTTTAGCCTAATTTTAACTATTGAATGTTAAATTTCATCTTTAATTGGTAGGCACCTTTTACAGTCAGTGACAAGAAGACCCTCTGGAGATATGATTCTCTCTCCAACAACTACAGAAGTCTAGAGTTTGGGTTAGGGACTAAGCTTGAGATGGCCCAATTAAGGTGAAATGAATCCCATTCATAGCACCTACAGAGATAATGCTGTGGTCTCCAAAAAATTTTTGTGGCATTTTCAGCACTGAAAAGAAATGTAGTTTTCTTGTTGCCTAAATTGCTTTTGTTCCACTACAACACATCAAAAGAAACCCATGGGACATAATCTCTCTTTTGAAAATTGTGCTGAGAGAGAATTAGGTCAACATGTAAAACTCGTCATACAATAAAATCAGTGCAAAAGGCTTTATTAAATTGTTGTCTCCTGGTGCTGACCTTGCAACTCAACAAATTCGCCTGGAGGCAAAGCATGAAAAAAACAATTGGCTTGAGTTCAGCCTTGAAGTTATCTGCACAGATCCGAAAGCCACCCATGTCAGAGATAGTTCTCCAATGGAAGTGCAGCTTCCCTCTGCTTGCACAGCTGTTGTGCTTTCATTTAACACCCCCTGGTGCCCTTCAGCACTGCATACTTCGGCACGTAGCAAACTCAACCCAAAACCTACAATTCAGTAGCAGTGTGAGCTGGCACACATCTGGGTCTTTGGACAGGAACCTGGCTCCAGATTCATCAATAATCTTCCTGCCCCTTCTTCTCTTCTTTTAAATCTTGTGCCTTGGATTTCCATTACATCTATCTACAAGTGTATACATGCAGAAATCCTAGGTATACATGCAGAGACTGTAGGTTTATGCTAAATAATTTTTCAGAGGTTGTGCATTGTCTGAGTGCAGCTTATTCACATGAAAATACTGCAAATAAACATACCTACATCTAGAGAAGTCTGCAGACATATGTTTTTTCCAGTTGTGCTCTCAGGAAATACCCTTGCATATTGCATTTGACACTTGTCAGTCTCAGAGGGTTTTTTACTCCAAATCAATGTTGGCCACGTTGAGCACTGTTGCAGGATGCATCCAGTAGTATTGGATACTGTGGAAGCCATACTCTGCTTTGTATTGCAGTTTGCAGCAAATAGCTGCGTTCAGATGTAACATTGGTATTTTCACTTGTGTCTAAGTTTCTAAGAAGATTTTCTTGGAGTATTAGAGACTGACTGTGCTGAGAAAATCTAGACAATGGATGTAAGGTGTTACAATCTAAATCCATCCTTTGCATGACAGAAGACAATGGCCCAAATCCTTTAAAAGTAGCCTCTAACAAAGAGCAATATCATCCACTCTCTGGAGATGCTGACAGAGGCTCCTGCACATTGCTACAAAATCAAAAAGAAACAATTACCAGGATCAGATTTGTTTTGAATTTCTAAAGAGCCGCAGCTCCAGCTCCACTCACTAATGTTGGTGATTTGTTGGTGCTTAATGAAAAGCAGAGGCTGAGTTTGTGACACAGATAAATTCCATGATAGGGCAGGTAAGCTACCAACATTAGAGGAAGCCATTTAAGCACTAGGATGAGCTCTGCATGTCTTGTCTGATTGAATCCAGATAATCCAACGTAGCGTCAGAAGGTGTCTGAGTGGAGCAGCTGAACTTGTTCTGCGGGGAATGAGCTTGCTTGTCCCCATGGCACAGGACTCGGGCGAGATGTCCCCGTGGCATAACTGCCCAGACTATGGGATGGTGCTCAACCTGTGGTGGCAAGGGGGAGCTTCTCCACAGAAATCAGCAGCTATGCCTGGCTTCCATCCAACTCTTGCAGTCAGGAAGACGAAGCCTTCGTGTAATCTTGGTGCATCTCAACTTTCTCTCCACAGGCTACCTGAAGCCAGGAGCCCACGTTAAGCCAGGTGAAACCTTCACATACAAATGGAGGGTGCCTGAAAATGGAGGTCCCACAGAGAGTGACCCCCCGTGCCTGACCTATCTGTACTATTCAGCCACTGATGCTGTCAAGGACACCAACTCTGGCCTCGTGGGACCTTTGCTGGTCTGTCGGAAGAACACTCTGAATCACGACGGGACACAGGTGCCCAGCAGTGAATGTCTGCTTGTCCCTAACTGCAGGGTGGTGCACTGGGGGTTCCCATATGGGCAATTTGCCCAGTTTCCAGCTCAGTTTACAGAGATTAAACAAATGTCACTCTTCAGGATAAAAGTTGATCTAAGGGGATGGTTAAGAAGACAAAATCATAATTTCTTAGTATCCTGGCTCTTCCCTAGCTTTTCTGTCTTTTCCATGCAATGAATACCTCTTTTCATGCCAAGAAATGGACTCTGTATTTATCCTTCTGGCTGATGAAAAGGTGCCAATCCTTGTCTCTATGCAGTCTTAGTAAGAAGGTGGCTTCAGGGAAAAGAAAGCTTTGTTATAAAAATCTATTCATTTTTATTGAATAGACTTCTTTTTTATGTCTTGTCTTCCTTCTTGTCTACAGAAAGGAATAGACAGAGAATTTTACCTCCTCTTTTCAATTTTTGATGAGAATGACAGCTGGTATCTGAACAAGAATATTGAAGCATTCACTGGAGACCCTTCAAAAGTAGATGAAAAGGATGCTGATTTCATGGAATCCAACAAAATGCATGGTATAAAATACTTAATATTTGTTAATGACACCTTTTTTCAGTCATATTAGGAAGATGAGTTGGCAGGTTTTATCATCATTCATAGCTCACTGCGTTGCACTGGAGAGTGAGCTCGAAAGCTGTCAGTCAGCTTAGAGACAGCTCCTGATGCCCTTGGAGTGCACATTGAAACCCCAGCCACAAGAGCAATGAATACATTCACCTACCAACTACATCTGGAGAAAGGGAATAGAGCATTGGTTTTAGGTACAACACTTAGTTCTATAAAAAACTATAATGCCAGAGGCAGGCATCAGCTGCAGAAGAAGCCAAGAAGAAGGTGTTCCCTACTTAGATGGTAATGTTCATGAGTGTTTTAAATTTCACTGCTGGCCTTGTCACTGACTCAGGCAGAAAAGTCCACCTGCTCTGCTCTGGCATCTCCCATTTGGGCAGTGAGCATGTCTGGAAGAGAAGAGGCAAAGACTAGGGGAATGGCAAAAAATATTTTAAAACATCATTTCTGGATGCAGGTATCTGACTTTAGCATGCATCTCCTCCAAAATATCCCTGGGATGACAGGTTTGAGCAAATCAAAGAACCTATCTTTGCTTTAGATTTATATTGCAAGAGAACCCTGGGGCTTTCTGGGTCCATCTATTTTACTCTTCTGCTATAAGTTGGATCTGGTACCTATGTGTTGTTCTTTCACAGCATCTTTCACACACTGATCACAGAGAACATTTGAAGATTAGGGAGTTTAGTCTCATAACACTTTTGTAAAAGAAAGATATACATTTAGGAAGTAAAGGAAGAAAACAAAATTCAAAATCACATAAAAAGGCTCCACCAGAACTGAGTTTGTAACTCAGACTCTTTATGGCCCTCTCCATAGCCTTAACGATCCAGTTATACATTCTCCAAGCTGAAAGGAGGTACCTAATTTGTACATTTGGCTGGTGTCTGGGAGGTACACTGAAAAGCTTGGAGGAGGAATGCTACATTATGGTTGCTGGCTTCCTGTTAGGAGAAGGTTTTCAGCAGAGTTCTGTGAGAAAGCAGAATGTCTCACGAGCACCTCCAAGGTCATGAGGGATGAAAAACAATTTTTGGAGAAACAAATTTTTGTAAATAACTTACACCTGCTGTTTGTCACAGACTGTTTTGAAGAGATGTTTTTGCACTGGTGTTGTTTTTCAGTTCAAGGGGTGATTTTTGTAATTAACCAGGAGTGACTTTGCGCTGCTCTAGTGCTGTTGTCTATATAAGCTTACGGTCTCTCTACTAGTGGGATCCCTGCTTTCCTGCCTTCTTCTGGTTCTGAAAATAGAGTAAAATATGTTGTTCTTTGCCCGTATCTGAAGCGCAACAGCCATGTTACATCACTGCAAAGGGCTATTACAAGATTTTACAAGCTAAAACCAAAGAGGTAGAAGTTCCAAGTTTATAGGAATAGCACTTAGATGTTAATTTGATGTCCTTCAATGCTACCTTTGCCTCACAAAATGCCCCTTTAGTGACATGCTAAGTCATGAGTCTCTGGCCAGGTAGGTGGTAGGAGGCTCTGTGAGGGGTTTCTGTGGACCTGCTTCTAACTGGGATTTTTCCTTCTCCTCCAGCTGTCAACGGCTACTTGTATGGCAATCTTCCAGGCCTGACCATGTGCAAGAATGACAGGGTCTCCTGGCACCTCATTGGGCTGGGCAGTCACTACGACATGCACGGGGTTCATTTTCAGGGAAACACCATCGACTTGAGAGGGACGACGAGGGACGGGCTGGCCTTGTTTCCTCATTTATCAGGGACAGCACTGATGCAGCCAGACCGTGTGGGTATGTTCATGAGCTGATTTTGGTGGTGTGGCACTTGCAGATACCAGTCAGTCAAAATGACAGTCAGTGAGATACTCTGCTCTGCACAAGGAGCATGTTTCTTGAAAGCATGGAGACTGTGGGGACCTGGTGTGGCTGAGAATTCAGACTGGGTTACTTTTCTGGGAAGGTGTATAAATCAAATATGCATGTGCACCAAAGACCAGAGGCTTTAATGACCTTGGGACAGGCAGAGCAGCAGGCAGAGAGATAGCTAACAGGATGCTCACAGAATTTTTATAATTCTCCAAACAAACTTTATTAGAAAAGCAAATACACTGCCATGTGGATAGTCAGCATCATTTAAGGTATTTTAGGACTTCAACAAAAACTTTTCAGTAGTAGTCAGTCTTTAGGAGTTTCTTCAGAAGCATATACATTAAAGGTAATTTTAAATCTCATGGGTAATCCAGTGATTCATACTTCAAACTGGAAGAGTATGAGTTGTTTGCTAGAGACAGCAAATAAGCTTCATAATATAGAGTACAACATTACTTTGCTTTAAACTGGTGCAACTCTGTTTAGATCAACAGAGCCATCAGGGTCGTATAAGGCTGTGCCAAGAGCCATACTTGGCCAGAGCACCTGATAGAAATGTACACTGGAGTTGTGCATGTGCCAGGTTAGATCTCTGTTGCAGGTGCCTGTAAGACAACTGAAACTTTTCTTATGCAAATCCCAAATGTTTCCACCATCTGTCATGAAACTGCACTGTAGAACTCACAAAAAAACAACTAAATTAAGGGTTTATTAATTTTTGGCTAACCTTCTACCAGCAATAAGGGAAATTGAATGAATTACCAGATCTTTACAATCACCAATGCATGTGATTTTTTAAAATTACATGTTATTTTATCATTTTCATCACTTTTGCCCCTGAAGCACAGGAAATGGACTGAGATCCAGTCTGGACAGAGCTATGCTTCTAGGGAATGCAAAGGGTCAGAAAGTTGCAGTTTATCTCAACTGTGCATATAGAAAAAGATACATAAAATAAAATATAAGAAGGCATTGCTGTAGAGTGGGTCTGTATGTGTATTGCAAAGAGGCCTCCATTAGCCTGATTGCACCAGGCAAACTGCAGGAGCTGAGAGGAGGGTCTCTGGCACTGAAGGCTGATACAGTGTCTCTGTGCTCAGGGAAAAGGACCTAGCATCTCTGAAACACACTCCTTGTTTTTCCATGCCTCTATTGAGTTTTGCTATGAATGCTTCCTCCAATGTCTTATGTTCCTCATGGGCATGTCTGCAGCATGGGCTCGCTGGCAGTGAAGGCTCACTGGCAAGCTTGTTCCTGCTGCCAGACATCCGAGTTCTTTTCAGTTTCCTTGGCTAATCTAATCTAATCTAACCTAATCTAATCTAATCTAATTCAAATACTTAGAAGTAATCTATGGCGACTTTTGAGCAAAGATGGAGAAGGGTAGTGCTTCCTATGGAGAAAACCAAGGTCAAGTCCTTCTGGGTCCTGCACTTGGTTCAAAATAACCTTGTGCAGTGCCAAAGGCTGGGGGCAGAGTGTCTGGAAAACTCAGTAGAAGAGGACCTGGGGGTGCTGGTCAACAGCAGCTGAACATGATCCAGGGTGTGCCCAGGTGGCCAAGAAGGCCAATGACATCCTGGCCTGTATCAGCAATGGTGTGGCCAGCAGGACCAGGGCAGTGATTGTCCCCCTGTACTCAGCACTGGTGAGGCCACACCTCAAATCCTGTGTTCAGTTCTGGGCCCCTCACTACAAGAAAGATATTGAGGGGCTGGAGTGTGTCCAGAGAAGGGCAACTGAGCTGGGGAATGGTCTGGAGCACAAGTGTGGTGAGAAGTGACTGGGGATATTCAGCCTGGAGAAAAGGAGGCTCAGAGGGGATGTTCTCACTCTCTATGTCTATCTGGGTGTTGGTCTCCTCTCCCAAGTAGTAACAAGTGACAGAGAAAGAGGAAATTGCTTCATGTAGCATCAGGGAGTTTTATTTCATTGGAGCAAACTGCCCAGGAAGTGGTGGAGTCACCATCCCTAGAGGTATTTAAAAGATTGTAGATATGGCATTTAGGGACACAGTTTAGTGGTAGACTTGGCAGTGCTGGGTTAAGGGCTGTTTTGATAAACTTGGAGATTTTTTCCAGCCTGGAATTTTCTATCATTATATATAAACATCCCCTTGCTTGGCTTTCCATACAGCATCATAGATTAGGTTTGTCTGAGGACAGAGCAGAGGTGTACACGGGATCAAATTTACCAGGCTGCTTTTTAGGTTTCTTAATTGCTGAAATGTCATGTGCTTTTCTTTCCAGGCACATTCAAAGTGGTTTGTAGGACTTTTGATCACTTTGTTGGTGGGATGAAACATTTCTATGAGGTCAGCAGCTGCCGCAACACCACCCAAGCCCAGCAGCAGCACGGGGCCATGAGGCTCTACTACATTGCTGCAGAGGAAATCGAGTGGGACTATGCCTCAAATAAGAGCTCGGCACCAAATATTTACAACATCAGCAGCAATGAGGAAAGGTACCCAATCCAAAAAACAGTTGTGGGTACAGGACACACTTATAGGGGAGGGGAAAATCTGAAGCACCATTTCATGATGCCAGCCTTGTACTTTTTAAGAGGAACTCTTTCCCAAACATAATACAAGAAAATATATTTATAAAGTCACAGCCTCTCAGACTAGACTAGCTCATAGGCACCAGTTTCAAATGCTTTCATTTCAGAGTGTCTTAAAATGCTGTTTAATTCAAGAAAGCTTCCAAGTTTGTGTTCCAGCCCTGACTCAAACTTACAACCCAACCCCCTTCTCTCCCTTACACTCCCCAGCCTTGCCAACCCAGTGATCTGGTTTCCACAGAGGAGAAACCCAGGTTCCTGTTCCAGATGTGAACTCCTGTAGGCAATGCAGGTGCATGAACAGGGTGCTGAGCCTACTTTTCTGCAGCATGGTAGCCCCTGGATCCCCTGAAAAGATCAGAACATAAGTAATCCTGCAAGTGAATCACTGTACTGTGCTAAGGAATAAAAACTTGACCAAAAAATACACATTCCAGATCATATTGCATAGACTGGTCTCTGAGAACACTGTGGGGAAAGCAAAAATGAACATATGTCAGAAATAAACCTTAGAAAAGCATTTGGGAAACTGCTCCTTGTGCAGATGAAGAGGACTCTGTAAAAAATACACCTGAAGAGTCCAGGTGATGACGTGAGTTTAAATAAAAGATAAACTCCGGTACTGTCAAAGGCTGCTGTTGCACACAGTCCATTACTACAGTAAGCAGTATCCCTGAGGCATTTTTTGGTTTTATTTGGTTGTGAGCCAACCTTGCAACTCCCCTGCCAGGGACACCTTGGAGATGAGCTGCCAGGAGACAGCTGCTCCCAGAAGAGGGTGAGTGCTCTGCTGCACAGCGGGTTGTGAGTGTCCTCTACTGGCGAGTCAGCCCTCTGGGATCCCATGGGAGCAGCAACAAACTGAGGGTAAACCTGGAAAGCATCCTCTTGCAGGTGCAGAAGGGAAAACACATTTCTCCCTTTATCATCATGCTGCGAAAGCATCCAGCCTGTGCAGTACACAGAAGCAAGAGGGAAGGGTAAAGGAGCTCCCTCTTATCTCAGATGATGGCATTTGTTTTAGAAGGTCAAGCTTTGTTTATCATCTTCCCGTGGCTGAGTAATAGCCAAGAGAGCGAAAGGAGCCATCATGATAAGAGGATTCAGGTTTCCAGGGACAGGCAGTATCTTTTATTGGAGAGAACAATGCAGCTGGAGAGGGTAGCTGAAACCACCCTGACCTCACACTTCATCTCTGTTCTGATGCCTCTGGTGAAGGATTTGTGTCCCCAAAAGCTCTTGGAGAGTGCAATTTATCCTCAGCTTTGCCCGTTTGAAGAGGGTGTGCATTCAGGGAGGATTATCACTCTTGCTATTTGCTGTTCGAAACCTCTTGCATCTCTCAGGGCCTTCACATCAATCAGCACATTGGATACAAGCTGTATATTCTCATTAAATCTACTGTGAATAACACAACAGTTACTAGCTGCCAGATATGTTATGCTTCAGTGCTTGTATTGCCTTTTTATTTTGCAGCTATGGGCATGTTTTCCTGAGCCAAGAGGAAGACCTGATTGGTTCGAAATATAAGAAGGTGGTTTACAGGGAGTACACGAGTGGCAACTTCACACAGCACAAAGTGAGGACAGAAGAGGAAGAACACTTGGAAATCCTGGGCAAGTAGCTCTCATGTCTCACAGAACAAGCCTGTGGTCAGTGAGAGGATTTCTTTCCAAAAATTAAGACATTTTCCATCTTTTTTTAGATGGAAAATAAGGAACATTGGTGCCTATTCCAGGTATCAGTGATTTTACACACTCTTTTAGTAATTGCTGAGTGTAAAGATGCTTTCCAAATTAAAGAATTAATTCTTGAACATGAATAAGGAGAATCCTAAGGAATGCTATAATGGCAATTCCAGGATTCACCTTAGCTTCAGCGCTTGTAACACGGGGGAGTCTCATGTAAACAGATTAAGACAATATTAAGGAGCTGGATTTGTATCTGCAATTGGGCAAGACATAATTTTACCCATCATAAAATAACCATCAGCTCATGTTTTTTATGAGGAGAAAAGCAAGCAACAACTGGTCACAAAATAGTCATAGAATCATAAATATTTTGAGTTGGAAGATCATTGAAGTCCAACTCCTGGCCCTGCAGGAGTCACACCATGTGCCTGAGAGCATTGTCCAAGCACTTCTTGAGCTCTGTCAGGCTTGGTGCTGTGACCACTTCCCTGGGAAGCCTGTTCCACTGCCCAACCACCCTCTGGGTGAAGAACCTTCTCCTAATATTGAAACTAAGCCTCCCCTGACACAGTTTCATACTGTTCCCCTGGGATAACCTTCTCTAGGAAAATATTTACTGCTTCCTCTTCTGAAGGACAAGAGTAAAAAAAAAAGTTAAAAAAAAAGATGGCAATAACCAGCTTAAGAAATAAAATTTTGAAAGATTCAAAAACCATCCTCAGGAATTTTCCTTAAAACCAGCTGTCCAAAGACCTGTCTTCAGAGTGAACAATTCTCTTCATTGACTGAAAAGAGATTATTTATGCATATGGAGCATTTCATCAGCTGAGATAAACCAAATTTGATGGCTTTCCTGGAAGAAAAGAAAAGCCCAAGGGTTTTGACAGAGATCTTGGCTCCACTCCTAAGCCAAGCTACTGAAAGTTTGTTGAATTCAGAAAAGCAGCATTAATCACTGGCATCTTCTGTTTGAATTTAGGGCCATTACTCCATGCTGAGGTCGGTGACTCTGTACTGATTGTATTTAAGAACAAAGCCAGCAGGCCTTACTCGATAAGCGCACATGGTATAGAAGAAGTGGGTTGTGAAGAAGAGACTGAGACACCAATTACCCTCCCTGGTAAGGCTCCCTTTTTTTCTTTTTTTCCATTCTTTTCTCGAGCTACAAATGCTGTATACAAAAGCATTTTAGCACATGATATAATCCCTCTTTCAAGCTTGTCCATATCCATATGTTCTTCCAGGTATAATACGCTCAATGTTTATTCAGCTACAGTTCTGAGTTGTTATACATGTAGGTTCTTGATCAAGTGAGCATGTTTGGGCAGAGAATGAGCCTTCGTTCCTATCAGGGGTAGAAACAGTGATGTAATATCACTGGACAACCTCCAAAAGAGAGAGAAGCAGGCCCATAATCATGGCAAGAGAAATGTTAGCCAGTGCTGCATTTAGCTCCAGACTGACACTCTAACAATGTTTTAAAAACTTTCAAACTCAGAGGTAAGTATTGCAGGTGGTTCTATTAACGCTGCCCCTCTCAGCCTACACAGAATTGGCATTTGCATTCAGAGTCATGTATAAAATGCAAAACATAGCTGTCATGCGAACTAACAATCTTTGAAAAACTGTACCAAAAATGCCTCAGTCTTTAGTGAGGAAAGCAGTGGAAAATAGTTTTCCATATACAAAAATTCCTGTTAAACCTTTTGAACTTCAATTTTTTTTGTTGAGTTTTTGTTCTAGTAGGAAGTCAAACCCAGGCAATGTAGTCAATCCAAATGTACGTACCTCTGCTTTCCAAAACCCATGTAATTTTTTTTCACAGTATTTGTGAAATCCAGTGTGAAACTAAATGAAAAGAAGTTTTTATATAACAAAGCTCTTTGCAAGCTGAAATTTCTTTCCTGTGAGCAGCAGTACAATTACATAGAAACTCATGTGCAAGCATGAGCCAACATCTGCCTTGCTGGAGTTTGATGAATATGTACCTGTGGTTAATACATGGGGGAGGGGAAAAAAGGAACTGATTTATACATGATTCCCTTGTTTTGTTGTTTACTCCATGTGTCGTTGACGCTGTTAGGCTGGCAGTTGAGGTGCAATAACGGGAACATTCCTGTCATGTCTCCTGTGTCCACACGGGAGCAGGCTTGGGATGAGTTAGATGAGGGCAGGTGTCTGTGTTTCAGAGTAAGCCAAGAGCATTCTTCAGCAAGATCTAAGGACAGACTTTTCCATAGGAGCTTAGAAGAAGCAGTTAACATAGAAAACAAATCCCTGAAAACAAGAAAAATTTCTGGGCACCAGTCCCCACCACCGTCATCTAGAAATCCTCACTGTCTGTTTTCCTAGGCCAGGCTGGATGGCTCACCCCAAACTAGCCAAAGACAGTCTAATTCTACTAAATCCTAAATCAGTTATCAGACAGATTTGCATCCTGACAAACTGTACTCCTGCCAGCTCATAAAGACACTGCTGGGGGCATGGTATATAGGTGCAGAGAGCATATCCATAGCAGCCTGTGCTAAACCAGCTCTCACCTGCCACAGCTTTTTTTCTCACCCAGGAGAAAAAAAGAGACAAGACATCCATTTTCCTCATGTTTATCACTCTTTTCAGTGCCTTATTTGCACTTCAAAGATGGGTCTTCAATGACTTCTGAAATGTGTCAGCTTTTAACTAGGGTGGAGATTTTTTCCATCTACAGCCTCCAAATTGAGGTCACTCCTGAGGTGAGGAGTAAAACGCAAGGGGTGGAGGACCATGACCAGCCTCCCTTGTCAGATCACACCCTCTAAAAAGAGATGACGACACGTAGCTTAATTACAGGTGGATGAGAAACTCTTCCCTGGCCTATGTCTCCATGACATGGTGCTTATTCTGTAAGAGTAAATGATATTGCAGTGCTTACATGAGACCCATCTCATATTGTATGAGAGTCACCATTTTTTTGTTTCTGTAGTTACTGCTGTACAGTGAAACCTGCTGCTGCATGATGCATGAACAGTGTAGTGGCTCTGTTCATGCATCACAACTAGTCTCCATCACTTCCCAACCCTTTGGATTTGAAAACTGTCCTTGTCTAGATGCCCACAGCTATTGGCAGCTGTTGGGTTGTAGCTGTACTAAAACTATGGTCAAGAGTTCTGTCATTTCCTTTTCTTCACCTGACTCACAGCATGTGCCATGATGCTCTTGACTATTGTCCTTCTGAAAGTCTTTTGGAACAGAGATTGCCTGGTTCAGCATTTCTCCACCACTTAAAAGGACAAGGTGTTGATCACATCTTGGTCTCCTACCCTTTCTTGCTGTACCAGGAAAAAAACAAAGCAGGGAAACACAGCATAGGCTGTTCGTCTGAACACAGATGTTTGTGTTCAGTGGAGAGAACTGATTCTCACCCAAACAGATAATTTCCTCATCTATTTGTTAGGGGGTTTTTAAAATCAGAGGTCAGGGAATTTCTGCTCAGGGAGGATGTGGCAGATATGATGACATTTGGGAAGGGACAGAGGCTCTCTGGTAATTGCTGTGGAGCAGGGGCTTATTGGGAAGAGGAAAGAACCCCCCTGCTGCTCCCAGACAGCAGGATGGTACATATTCAGCTCTTCCATCTGGGCCCCCAGCTGACAAGTTCTGCAGCACCCTCTGCAAAATCCCAGTGGCAACTGCCACTTCTTTTTGCCCTTTTCAATTGAGAAGGTCCAAGAAACATTTTCTGGGCTTGGCTCCCAGTGTCTCAACTGACCTTAAGCATCACCAGCCAAGATAATTGAATTACTACAAGTTTAGTCAAGGGGAAAGATGAAGAGTCCTGTCTGTAAATTTCCTTCTGTGGGATGCCACTTTTGTCAGTATCATTTGCAGGTCTTCTTTTCAGAAGCAATCTTCATTTACACCACTGGAACCTCACTGACCTCCTGTCAGAAGGAGGAGGAAGGCAAAATCATATCCTATTCAATTGCTGCATGTTTCCACAGGTAGTTTTGATGCAGATAACTTTTTGATGAGGAGGGTAGCAGGTCTGAGTTAGATAATATTCAACGCCTCTAATACCCAGCTGCTCAAGGTAAAATTGTTCTCTCTCTGTTTCAGGGGAAATAAACACCTACAGGTGGAACGTCCCGGAACGATCTGGTCCTGGCAAAACAGACCCAAACTGTATCACTTGGGTATATTATTCAACAGCAAATTTTGTTAAGGTAACCAAGAAATGGCCATTAAAGCTTGCATTGCTTTGGCTAACACGTCCTGCCTTGTGTAATGTTTCTGAAAGGATCCTGCCTCTCAGCTGGGAGAAAACCACAGGCTAGAGAAACCATTTACAGAGCTAGATGCTTTGTCCTCTGATAACAATTATACATGCCTGGGCAATTTAATCTACTGAAATCCCAGGGGATACACTACAATAATGTGATTTCCTCCTTAAATAATAGTTGAAGAGATTTGGGGTGAAGACAAAACATTACACAAAATCACAGAATCACAGAATGAGTAAGGTTGAAAGGGACCACTGGAGATCACTGCTTTGGTAAATTAACAGAGAGACACAGAGAAAGAAATTTTTAATCAGACTGGTTTTTTTCATCTTATAGGAGAAAGCAATTTAATCTTTAGTTAATCTGTATCTGTCTATTCCATAACTGGATGAACTGAAGATCTGTAACACATGCATTTATTTTATTTCAGGACACATACAGTGGTCTGGTTGGGCCTCTTGTAGTTTGCAGAAAAGGAACTTTAGATGAAAGAGGTCTAAGGAAAGACATCGACCGTGAATTTACTCTTCTGTTTATGGTGTTCGATGAAAATGAATCCTGGTATTTGAAAGAAAATATTGAAACATTCCTTCATAAGGATCCCAATGATTTTAATTCCACTAAGAACTTTGTAGAAGGCAACTGCAAGCATGGTATGTGGGACTCAGTAGCAGCAGCCAAGAGGAAAGAGGTTTATTTTTCACAGCCCTTTTAGGAAGACATTGGACTTAGCCTGCAGTTACCCATCCATGTCACAACTTCATAAACTGCAATGTTGGAAACAAAAAGATTTCACGAGGCCTAGCCAAGATATTTTTCTAACAAGATAGTTTACTCTTACACTCTTGGGAAGAGGCTGCCCCGCCAGAATTCCCCTCTCATTTGGGAGCCATGTTCCTCCAAGGCTTGTTTTTTTCGGAGCATGATGATATTATTATGCATTATTTAGCAGGATGATATTTTAAAACTGTGGCTGTAGTAGAAGCCAGCGCAGGAGCCAGGCAGAACAGACTGGATGGGGACACACACAGCCCTGACAAAGCATACTTTTCTTTCTACAGCTGGTACCCATTTTAGCCAACAATTCTATTCCCACTTTTTTTCATATGGCTTCTCAGCATAAATCCAGTTTGTTCAGGAGTTCAATCTCAACCAGTAGAAGTCCAATTTGATGCTTTTCAAGGCAAAAAATATATGATGATGTATACTTACATGATTTGGAAACTGAAACAAAAGCATGACTGTCTCCCTGCAGTGGCAGTGGTCACTATGGACAGCATTTGTCCTGACCACACACAGAGTGTGTCCCCTCTCTGCCCGAGCACTCCTTCTCTCCTAAAGTACAAAGGGTACCTGAAGTGGAGGTTATCATCACCCATACCATGGCCAATTACTAATCAGTCCTATTTTGTCATTCTTCCAGCAATCAACGGGAAGATTTACAACAGTCTCTTGGGTCTAACGATGAATGAAGGTGATAGGACAAACTGGTATTTGATAGGAATGGGCAATGAAGTGGATATCCACACAGTTCACTTCCATGCACAGACTTTCATCTTCAAGGTTGGTAAAATAAATCAAAGTGAAACTTTTATGGTGTGATGGGAAATTTATGAGAAAAAAAAATTTCCAGATTTCCAGCCTGGTTCTGTCACTTGGGGACAGAGCCCTGGGCTGATGCTGAGGCTGGTGGGAGTTTTGCATTTGAAGGAAATATGAAATGAATGAGATCCTTGCAAAGCTTCTATTCGTCTGAGCCTGTTATGAAATATGAATACAGGGCACTATTAGAGGACATGGTTAGGTGGGTTAGAATATGTGTTTACCCATAGCTATAAGGGAAGATACAGGGAGGAAATTCGAGAGAGTTATGCCAGTTTAGAGTATGGTTTTAGACTGTGACAGTTTGCCATTGGCAGGACTATCTGAAAAATCTATCTTTCAAAGAAACACCTTTGCTCAACCAGCTCCAGTTGGAGTCAGCATGAAGGGTCTGCTTTTGTTATTTAATGGATTTAATGTGAAGCATCTACAGACTTCAGCTTCCCTGGATGATGTTCACTAGAAATGTACAAGAAGCATTTGATCTACCTTAAGGAGCTGGAAGTCTAACTGGAATATTTCAGTGCCTCTTGGTGGGTATTTGAGACACAACTCTCACAATTCTGGTTTTGCTTTGCCACAGACAGATAAGGACCACAGAGGAGATGTATATGACCTTTTTCCTGGGACTTTCCAGACAGTTGAACTCGTAGCAGAAAACCCTGGAACGTGGCTTCTGCACTGTCATGTGGCTGATCACATCCATGCTGGCATGGAGACAACCTACACCATCAATAAATCAGGTGAAGTATCAGCAACATCCTAGGACTCAGAGATGGTATTGCAGCACAATTGGATGGAAGGCAGGGTGGAAAGGAAGAGAGCTCACCTGTGCACCACTGGGAAGCACCCATACTGCCATGGCCAGTTAGCAGTGAGAAGAGACAGGACAAACACCCCTAATGACATGGCAAAGGCAGCAATCTTTGCTGCAACTTGAAAGCAGCTGGTGCTTCACAAGTGCCCTTCTGAGACAGTGGCAGCCTAGGGGCCATTTGTCATTTAAAGGTGGTGCAGAAAACAGCTGCAAAGCTGTTTCTCAGCCTTTTTGCCACACTATGTGGGAGGGCCTACCACCTGGCATGGTGCTGGTTCTTTCCTGTGACCCCTGATAACTCACAGAGCTGTTTGGGCTCCTCTCTGCATAGACAGACACTGGCTGAGATGAAAAGGGGCTCCAGAAAATGGTTGTTCATCTTGTCCAAGAAATAGGTGGTCTCTTGACTAAGAAAAGTTGGCATACTTTTTGAGTGGTGCCTGTCTCTTCCAGCACAAGTGAGTGAAGCCAAAAGTGTTTTGTGAGCCTCTCCAGAATACATAACTTCACTAAACATGCAGCATCTCCTGCCTAGGTCCCCACTGTGCTGGCTACACTCCTCTACAAGGGTTGAAGCAGTACCAGCAGGCACACCTCATACCTATAACCCTGTAGCAGCATGATGACAAATGTAGACACCAAACGTAGCCAAAATGCTCCTTCCTTGTATATGATGAATTCATTTGATTCCACATATTCATGTGGCCTGTGAGATTTCAAATGGACAAGCAAGTGCAGAACTGAATCATGGAACGGTTTGGTTCGGAAGGGATCTCAAAGACCATCTACTTCCAACCCCCTGCCATGGACAGGGACACTTTCTGCTAGACCAGGTCGTTCAAGGCCCCATCCAGCCTGGCCTTGAACACTGCCAGGGATGGGGCATCCAGAGCTTCCCTGGGCAACCTGTTCCAGTGCCTCACTACCCTCACAAAAAAAAATTATTCCTTATGTCCCATCTAAATCTACCCTCTTTCAGTTTAAAAGCTACTCCTTGTCCTATCACAACAGTAAATAGTGGAGATGCCTATATAGAAGGGGGATGTTGCCCATGGAGTTCCCAGAGGAACACTGTGATGATCTAATCACAATTTCTGTTCAGATCAACAAGGTAGAAATAATGAAATAAAGTTAACTCTACTTTTTCAACAGAGAAAAAATTATTTATTAAGGCTTCCAACTTAACTATGCTTTTTTAATCTCTGAGAAGAGAGAAGAGAGTGGGAAGTTCCTTCAGAAGGAGGACACACGACTGGAGCATACAATACAACTACTGCAATAAATGGAACCACTGCAAAGGGTAAGGATTTTTTAAAATGCCATTTAAAACTCTTCAGATACATGTGCAGATTTCTCATTAACAACTCTCTTTTAACAGATTATGACAACAAATTGGGCATTTTTTTTGGCAAAACTCTGAGCCCTGGAGAAGCCAGCTTGATACTCGCAGCGTTTTTTTTCATTGGACTTGTTCTACTGTCAACAGCATTAATTTTCTTCTGCTTCATCACTCACCAAGGAAATAGAATCCATTACACAGCTCTGCATGATAAAAGTTCACTTCTGGCAGATTCCCTGTAAATCCCCACTTTTAATATTGTTCACAGGGACTCACTGGATTTCACGACATAGAACCATAAAATCATCAAGGTTGGAAAATACCTCTAAGATCATTGAGTCCAACCATTAACCTAATACTGCCAGGCAACATGCTGCTAATAAAACTGGAGCAGGGCATATGCTGGCAGTCCTACCCCATGGCCAGTGCTCACAAGAGTGAACATGAGCTGTAGGCATCAGCTCCAAGAGCCATGTACCACCCATCACCATTTCCACTCCTCTGGAGTTCAGCTGAGCTTTGTCCAAGATCCAATCTGGCAGCTGAGCAGAGCAGCACACCTCTTGGCATCCATAGAGTTTCCACAGGAGTAAGGAGCAGGCAGCATGGCATCCACATGCTCTGTGCAGAAACACGGGGCTCACACTAGGAAACAAATACCACCAGGGACTGTGGTAAGCTGTCAGCTTCTGAAGGAGCAGGTGCTAATCTCCAAGTCCCTGCAGTTTCCCAAAGTCTAGCTCAATGAATTCACCACCATTCAAGTGATTCTCCCTTTTCCTCCCACCGTTAAATGAGGAAACTGTGCACCAGGGACAGATTTTTGAAGACCTACAAATAAATTTTAGAACCTGATGGGTTCAGCAGTGCCCCTGCTGTTAGTTTCTAACAGCTTTTATTTATCTCTAAAAATCTAGCCCTGAGCAACCTCCAAGAGTTTGACTTTGTAATTGCTGCTTGTTATGGTCCTGAATCTGTACCTCTTCTTTGCACTGAGCAGCAGCTCTCTCCCTACCTGTAATGAAGCCATCAGGAGAATGATCTTTGTACTCTGCAAGGCAGACAGACAGAATCAGGCCATATTTAGTGATACTTGAATGTTTATAGCTCATTTTTAGTTAGATTTTGTTCATTCTTGCCTGCTCATGCCTCCTATAGCTCTTGCAGAGGAATTCCAGAACAAACACTTTTGTAAAACTGTTTACACAAATTTGATATTGAATGCAAATTTAAGTTGCCATTTTGGTTTTTTAATTTTATTTTTTCCACTTCTGTATTTTAAGGTATGTTCAAAGGTAGTAAATATTACTGTGCAACACTTTTACTGTAGCTTAAACATGTCCTGCATTGATGTCCAATCAAACAATATGTTAAACTTTTTGGATGATTCTCAGTAATTTCTTTGTTTTCCTCAGTCATTTGAAAGCACACACATGAAGTAGAAATGCAGGACTGAGCCCTAATAGAATTTACATCATAGCAACAAACAAAATTTCCTTCTCAAAATCTTCCATTTGAGCCTGCAAAAACAGATACTCTAAACCCTTTCATCTTCCTGTTCTGTGAACATTAAAATTGGGGTCTCCTGTTCTGTGCAAAACCAGTCTGTCTGTGCAGAACTTTTCTTGTCTGTATACATATAAAATTAAAGCCTTTCCTTTAACATGCACTGTTAAGAAAGGAAATTATTTGGTACTTCCCTTCTAGGGTAGCTAATGTGCCTGATGTTTTAGAAACAGAGTCATAAGTATCTTTTGACTGTAGAAACTGGCCTGCCAAAGTGATTACATTGACAATAAAAAATCCAGCTATTTTTATGAACCTTCTGGCACAGTTCATTTCCTCTGGCCTGCTCCTTAGCTGGACAGTGGCTGTGAAACCAGAACAAAGGCTCCAAAGGGCCCTGGGACGTCACTGCTGCCAGCTGTGACACAGCTTCCCACAGAGATCATGAAACATCACAGAAAGTGTAAAGCAGTGAGTTTGCCATTGCCTGCCTGGTGTAAGCAGCTCTGTGCCAGCTGTGCCCTGACACCTGTGTTGAAGGACAGCATCTGTGTTGAGCTGAAGCACCAACAGGAACAGTTAAGCAACAAAACAAACAGAAGATCAAGTCACCAGAACAGGCATGTTCTCCACGGAGTGCTACAGGCCCTCAAGTATGAAAAATCTGGGTTACAGACTGGGGTAGCAGTTGGGAACTGTTCTAAACCCAAAAGCTTGAAAGGTGATAAATACAAGGTCACCTTTAAAAACTTTCCAGAGGACTAAGCAGCTCTGTCAGCCACACAATGGGAGCTGGCTCAAACTGTTCTAAAAACCAAACCAGGAAAGGGTCCAAAGGAACAGAAGAGAACATGGAAGAATTTATACTTTTTTTTCGCCAAAGAAAATTGTGCCTTAGGAAGGTTTTTGAAGGACTCTGCATAGGTAAAAGATCTGAATGAATATAACCTGCTTACATTTCCATAAGTTGTTTGAAAAGGTCTTCAGTTAAAGCTTCTTAAGGAGATGAAATCACCCTGGGTTGAGGAGTCCATGGAGGTTAAATAACTGGTTGAAGGACAATGAAAAAGCAGTCAGATTTCATGTCGAAAGTCACTCATGGGGTGCTACAAGGACCCTTGCACTTCACTATTTTATCTAAGTCTTGGAGAAAAGAGTGGGCAAGTTGAGTGACAGTCTTAAGCATATGTAGCATGAAAAATCATGCTACATATGCTTAAGTGGAAAAAAAGGACAAAATTTAGTACTGATACATTTAGAGTACTATGTGTGGAAAAAAGCAATCCTAACCTTATGTGTATCATACTGTCTAAGCATCTCAGAAATGGGATCTTATTTGTAATACTTTAATGACAACACTAGCTCCAGTGTTTTTTTAGTGGGCAGAAAGGCAATTAAATAGTAGGAATCAGTACGAATTAAGAATAGAGCGAAACAGAAAACCACTTAGTCCCATTAAATGTGTGGGGCACCTGCATCTTGTATACAGCATGAGTCAAATCTCCTGGCCTCAGCAAAGGATGCAGCAGCACAAGACCAGCACAAAAAGAACAAGAAAGGGAATCAGTGGTGTAGAAGAGTTTCCATATGAGGAATTATTTCCTTGGCTTATTATGGCTTGATAAAAATAGAAAGGACAATTGAAAGATAGGATAGTGTTTTTATAAAGGGGGATTTGAGTGGAGAAGGGAATAGTTTATGCCTTTGGGGGAAAGCAATGAGCTGGGGAAATGTTGCATGAAAGCACAGCACAGGAGGTGGCTCTTCATGGGGCAGACATGACTTCTTCTGTGACTCCTGTACTGAGGACACTGAGGATACTCCAAGCTTGCAGAGGTCCAGAAACCAACAGGAAAAGTACAAAGGGACAAATGAATTAAGGATTATTAAATGTGAAGGCACCTCAGTGACTCCCCCAAAAAGTGACCTGAGAAGCAGTGATCAAACATTTTGGGTGGGGAAAATGCCACAGGACATGGTGCTAGGTAGGCTAAGGACTTGGAGCACCTGTCAGACAGGGGTGGGAAGGTGTGTGCTGAGACAGGTGGGGCTCATCAGCCTGGAGAAAGTGCCTCAGGGGATCTTCACAGTGTGTGTGAACACACTGATGGGAGAGAAGCATGGATGGAGTCAGATTGTTCTTGGCGGTGCCTGGTGAGATGACCTGAGCTGATGGGCACAAACTGTGACACAAGAAGTCTCCATTCAAGCACTGTACCTGGGTTGAGGCAACCACAGACATGAGTACAGACTGAGAGAAGAACTCATTGAGAATCCTCCTCATTGGGGGTTCTTGTTGATGGAAAGCTGGACATGAACAAACTGTGCTTGGAGTGCAGAAAGCCAACCTCGTAATGGGATGCCTCAGAAGGAGTGTGGCCAGCAGGCTAAGCGAAGTGATTCTGCCCCTCTATTTTGCTCTCTTGACACCCCACCTGGAGTGCTACATCCAGCTCTGGGGCACCCAACACAAGAAAGACATGGACATGCCACAGCACATCCAGAGGGGGCCACAAAGGTGATGCAAGTTAGGACTGGAGCACCTCTCCTAGAAGGCAGACTGAGAGAGTTGTGATTGTTCGGCCCAGAGAAGACAAGGCTCTGGAGAGACCTCACTATCTAAGGGGGCTTATAAAAAAGTGGGAGAATGACACTTTACAAGGATATGCAGTGAAAGGAGAAAGGGGAATGGCTTTAAACTGAACGAGGGTGGGTTTAGAATAGATTTTGTGAAGAAATTCTTTATTATGAGGATGGTGGCACAGGTTGCTCAGAGAAGCTGTGCATGCCCCATCCCTGGTGGCGTTTAAGGCCAGGCTNGCGCAGCCCAGGCGTGCCGAGCCGTGCCCCAACGCGCCGTGCCCGCCATGGCCATCGCACACATCGCCACCGAGTACGTCTTCTCCGANGGAAGGTGTCCCTGCCCATGTAAGTCGATAATTTTTAAAGTCCTTTCTAACCTAAGCCGTTCCGTGACCTCCAGAGGGCCCGGCACTCCCCAGAGTCCCGCTTCCGAACCACAGGACACAGCTCCTCGCCCCCCCGCCCCTTC
>VZTN01013004.1:551-44591 GCA_013400515.1 Erpornis zantholeuca | reverse complement strand
CGGGGGGCGGTGGAGCGGAGCTCGGGGCGGGAACAGAGCGCTCCGTGGGGCTCAGCTGCCGGGAGGAGTTCCCGCTCGGGGCAGGGCAGAGGGCGCCTTTGGGCCGCGGGAAGGAAAGCTGCCTTCCCGGAAAGCGTTCTTCCGGAGAGCATCCCTGGCAGCAGGCTCATCCAGGTGTGCTGCGCTTCCCGGCCAGCCCTCCTCGCGCTTCCCCGTGTCCTCCTCCTCGCCGGGGCATTCCCTGGCGGCTGCCGTTCTCTCAGCACCTCCTGAGCAGGAGCCGTGTCAGCCCAGCCGACACATCTCCCGTGGGGGTGATGCGGAGCGCTGAAGCCGTGCCGCCCTTTGTTTCACGTCTGGATCAGCCAGCCGGGATGTGCCCCGGGAACTGCCCGTCCGCTGCCGCTCCCGGCGCTCGGGTGTTTGGCAGTGGGATCTCGGTGTCGCTCAGCAGCTGTCAGGGACAGGTGCCACGGGAAAGGGCTGTAAGAGCTTTGCCTTTGCACTGCAGGCGGCTCAGGGGGGCTGGTCATCCAAAGAACAAGGCAGTGGGCGAGCTCTCTAAAGCTTTGCACTGCTCCTCTGCACTCCTGCAACTGTTCCAGTTCAGTTTCCAATTTCTGCTGTGACTCAGTAGATAAAACTATGCTTTACGGGTAAAGAGCCAAGTTTCCTAATTATTTTACTATCTCTTTCTTTACCCGCCTCCCCAAGTTACGGAAGTGATCACGCAGGAGCCCTTGGCATGAGGAGTGGAACTAAAGGACCTTTAAGGTCCCTTCCAACCCAAATGTTTCTGTTACTCTGTAAGAATAGCACTACATGGATTAAGATTTTAATGGTCAGTAAGCAGTACTGTCCATTTTGAGACGGGGTGAATCATAGGATTTCCAGCCTTTCAGAGATAGTTTGATTTACTGCATGTACCTGTTTATTGGCATTCAGTGTTAGATACCTGATCCCCATCATTTACATGATTGAGTCAAGTGAATGTCAGGAGAGTGGAAACTGGAATGGGGCTTTGAATTAGTGGTGAATCTGTGCAAAGCCATCATGCATAGCATTAGTCAGATACCAGATTGCTTAAGAGATAAGATGTTTGTAAATACAGATTGCTGTATTTACAAACAGTTACACACCTATTGCACTAGATGTGGGTTTGACCCAGATCACTGTGGCCTGCCATAACTTCTCAGGGGAGCAAAAGGCAACCAGACTGGGAATGCTGAGACCAGATCTGAGCCCTGTGATACTCTCTTTGTCCAGAAACTGAATGGATACATCCATATTTCTGTACTCTAACTTGCTTCTTTTAGTTTTAGATCTCCTACTGATATGTGCACATTTTTCCTCTAAAGCAATGAAAAAGGGGGTTTGCATTTCCATACACTAGCTTGTATATGGGCCCCTTAATTCTTCTTTCTGCTTCTACTCTGGAAGTGCTGGATCCAGTTTGAAACAGTGCTTGTGTACCAAGGTTCTTTTATTTCTTTCATTTTCCTCTCTTGCACAAAGATCAAACACACAGTTGAACTGCAGAGTTTGGCAAAGTGTGCCTTTCTTTCAGTTGAGTTAAGTTCTCATTTTTCAATTATTTCAATATTAAAACTATTTCAAATTGAATCTGTGCCTGCAGTAGATTCATAAACCAAGAATAAAAAGGTGGGCTGCATCTTGCCTAGTGTTTCTTTTTGCTTATAATCCTGAGCACCTGTTAGAAGAAAACATTGGGTTGAAAACTGAGCTTTTTTAGTTGAAAAATAAATAGGAAAATAAATATGAGAAGTACGTCAGGCCCCAGGCATGGGTGAAACTGCACCACGTGGTGTCCATACAGAAAGTGATAGTAAATCAGCCATGCTGCTCTTACAGCTGTCACCTGTTTCCCACACAGTCCTTGCAGCTTAACAGGCTGACTGCTTATGGGACAGCCCAAAACTGCTTCCTTTAAGGCATTAGGGGGAACACAGAGGATTTTAGGGGCTGGAAATTCCTGGTTGTCTGAGCTGTGGTGTTCAGCCAGTGATGAAATAGACAGGAAGGTTTGTTTTCAAACACTTCCTGATACAATCATGTTCTGAAAAAGCTCAGGAGTGCTAAACTGAGGAAGAATGTCAGGGTCCATTTTTAGGTCTGAAAAATAGCAACTCAGAGGTGGATGTGAAAGTGTTTGGTGGAAACACCTGCCTCAGACTACAAAAACTGAACACCTTATCCAAAAATGAATGCTCGGCTCCTATTTCTGTTGGGATAATTGCATTCTTCCCACATCAGGTTCTCTTGGCACCTCATCCTGTGACCTTCCCTTCCTGCTCTGCTTTCCTGTTCTGCTGCAGTGTGGTGTCAGACACCTGCAATTCTCCTCCTACGCCTGGTTGCTCTTAATTGTGTGCAATTACTAAAATGTCTACAAAGGCTATGGAGGTTTTCTGAAGCCACCAAGTAACTTTTAGCTTTGATGGGAGTTTCAGGAAATAAATGAGATTCCAGCGCAATCACAGAGGATTTCTCTGCTGGAGATGTGGAAAACCCAACTGCAACACCCAGCCAGCAAGCACTGCTGCAACTGTGGAGTTAGTGCCTGCACTCCACTTGGGTATCCTTCAGGGGCAGGAGGAGAACTAACCTGATTAGAAATCCATGGTCAGATGTAGATTTTTGAGGATTTCAACCTGGTTCTGGTAGTGCTTAGAAGGGATTGAGCTGTTCTCTGCTATCCCTGGGAATCTTTGCTGCTTAAAATCCTGAACCTGTTATCTCTTTGCAACTAGACTTTGTTTTATACAATTTTGCATAATTTTTTGTAGTGTTATATACTGGGAATGGAAAAATGGAAATAAAAATAGGATTGTGAGGATTGTGTTGTACATGTATATTCCTTATATTATGGCTTGATATTATTTCCTTATATTACTTGGCAGTTCTTGGGTAAATATACTACAGGTGGTCAGGTAGTGTGGTGATAGAAGCCATCTAAATATAGCTAAATGACCCATTCTTCTTATAAAAGGGAAAAAAATACCTCTGAAAGATGGGTCACCCTCAGCAATTTATGAGCCACAGATGAGTAGAATTTTATCTGTGGCATTTTTAGTAAGAACAGCTCTGAGTCAAGATTGGGATTCCAGTTTCTGAACTCAGTTTGTGTGTATTGCAAGATGTGCTTTCTTACTGTAAACAACTTGGCTGAAAAAGTAGATATTTATTCCCAGGGTGCTGCTTGGAGCAGAATACTGCAGCTGTAAGCAGGTACAGTCAGATGAGCAGAGAGGAAATCGAAACAAGCTGCTTCACTTTGGCCTCTGCCAAAATTCAGCCTAGTTCTGGGAAAATTATCAATGGCTGTCTTGGGTTGCAGCTGAAAGAAAAGCAGATGTGAGAGCTGTGCACTCAACATCAAATATTTTCATCTTTTTCCATAGGAAGACATCCGTGAACTGCTTGTCACCAAATGATGTTGTTTGACCTCCTGCATACAACAGCTTCCAGGCACAGCTTTGCAATGGGCAGCCTGTGCTGGCTGCATTCACTGCAGCCTCGTGTGGGAGGTGATGGCTGGGAGAAGATTCAAGGAGGGAGGGAGAGAGTGGAGAAGAAGGGAATTTTGTGCTGGCCCCAGCAGCCCTTACTACATGTTCAATTCGGGTGTTAGTTGTGCATGGTTCATCCATAGCTGGGATGAAGTAATCCATGTGTTCTAGCATCTCTGTTTTATCATAAAAGAAAACACCTTGTGAATCTTTCCAGGACACAGAAACCATCACATGTTGAGTAAAGACAGCTGAAAACTTGGTTGTAATTGTCATGAAGGTTCCATCTGTCAAAGCGGAGATCTGCTGCACTAAAACCATCTTATTTCCCTCTGGTGCATCTTATCATGCTGGAGGGTGCTCAGAGGTGGCAAGGTGGAGCCTTGCCTTAGGCTCTGCACACTGTGGGGTTAATGTCCCCAGTGACCACTTTGGACTTTCCCAGTGGTGACAATCCTTGCTTGCCCTGCTCATTTTCCACGTAATTTCTGGGCACCTTTTTTACCCAATTTGTTTTTTTTAGTTTCCATCCTTGCAGTTGTCTGCCTGTGGGATTTGAGGTGCTTTGGCTGGCAGAAAAAACAGAGTGAAGGGTGTTAGTGAGGAACTCTGGGTGCTGCATCCCAGAAGCTTCTGTGGGCGCCACGATGGCAGCAGTGCCCGTCTGCAGTGCCCCTTACTGCCTGTCCATCTGGGCCTGTATCTCTTTATATAAGTTAATCATGTGTCTGAAGCAGTCATGAGAATAAAATGTATAGAAAGGGAAAAAAACACCCCAATTGTGAGACTAAATCAGAACAAATATACTGAAAAAAACAGTCTTAACTCTTGAATTGGGCTCCTTTCCTCTCTTGCTACCCCTTTTCTGGTCCTCCCTGTTGATATCCCTCTCCTTTCACTTTCACAAGTTCCTGGGGAGGCTTTGGAGAAATAATCTTGTCTTGTGACTTCTTAAGAGCTGGGGGCTAGAGCTGGGTTGGGTGTGATTAGGCCAAAGACTATTGCTATGGCAGCTGCTGGCTTAGAGCTGGAAAAACCCCTCCCAGTGCTGCTGAAGCAGGCTGTATGTTAATAGTTGATGTTTGCACACCTTGCATTTAATTCAGCAGGATGCTGTGAAACCCAGGGCGTTAATGAAGAACAGAGACAACAAGTATGTGAGTAACTTCAGCCCAGAGCAGCCAGACAGGCTGAGAACTGCTGTCAGCAGAGGGGCAGATCCTAGAAGGACACACTGTGCTGCTCTTTGGCATGTAAGGAGTGCTCAGGAAAGGGCAAAAGTTCCAGCATCAGGCACAGACCTGCTTGGGCAGCCAGGACAAACTTGTAAGAACATTTGCTTTAGTATAAAATGTAAACTGTCTTAGGGTGAACATCTTCAGCTGTTGGTAAGATTTTTTTCTGTTTAATTCCTATAGAGCCAGCTTTACATTTCCTGTGGCAATGATGATAAGCTGCTTTTGCTGCCAGAGTAAATGTAAAAAGAATCATGGGCCTCTGGTGTTGCCTGAGATTTGGAGTACCACCCAAGTTGCCAGTGAAGCTAGATGGTCATTGCCACTGTTTTGTAATGCTTCTCCTTCAGATGAAGGGAAACTTTTTTTGTTTTCCTTAAATCTCCATGGTGGAAATTTAATTCACAATTCCTTTCCCCCATGAATCAAAAAACTTACCACTCTGAAGGCAGCACTTAATAAATACCTGGCTCTTTTCCCACTGCACGATTTTAGGACTTCTCTGAAGGGTGACTTGCAGCCCCATGGAGAGAGAAACATACCTACTAATTCCTCTGACCCACTCTACTTAAACATTGTATCACCCGAGCTTTACATTTTGCTAGTACTCCATTGGCAAAGTGCCTCTGGGAAGAAGTTCTTATCTCCAGTGCACCCATTTGCTCCATACTTTCCTCTTCAATGGGTGTCTATTGTATTTCATCCAGCCTTCCACTTTGGTCTGTGAGAATCATCTATAAATCCAAAAATTGTTCATTCAGGTCTGCTCTTAATGCATGTGTGTATACCTGTACACCCACACGTACATTTGTTTCTTCTTTGGTATGCATTGGGATTTCTTCTTTCATTTTCTAAAATACTTTTTAGTGTTGGGGTGGAGGATGTGCCTTGGATGGTGCCTGGCAGTCTGTACATTGTCTGTGTGTGCCTTGATTTTTCTTATTTAGGTATTTCTTTAGTGGCTACTAAAGAGCATAGTTCTTGTTAGATAAAATCAGATGTTTGGGTATCATGAAGTTCATCTTGCCTTTTGGAAAACTACAGTAATAATTAATGGCCAGGTTTTCCTCTAAGCGTATGCAAATCTTTTTTCAGTGACTGCAGTGTATTAAAATCCAAATAATTACTGAAGGTTTAATCCTGTCAACTGCAATCATTTGATGCTGGTTCAGGAAAAATAGTTAAGCCTATGTTTAGCATTGATTCTTGGAAGTCCTCTCTGTTAATTGCGGTTTCTTAATTAGACGTGTAAGTCACCGGAGAGGTTTTGAGCCACTCAAAGGAATAGGAAACCAGTCTGGCTTGCTGGCTTTACCCTTTCTTTTTTAGAGGATACATCCAGAGGGTGCTGATCCCTCGGCTTATCCTGTCTCAGACCCAGCAAAGCAGTCCAGTTTTGAACAGGGACTCTCCTTTGAACCTGAGATTTCCTTGGGGTTCTGAGAATTTCTTTTCATATGTAGATTTCCTGCGTAGGAGCTGCAGAAGAGCCACTTGGAGGAAAAAAGGGTATTCCTGGTACAGAAGTGGAGGCAATAGCTGGAGGTCTGTTGGCAAAGTACCCATGAAGGCATGCCACAGCTGGGTGGGGTGACAGCTCGTCCTCGCTGTGCACTGGCTGCAGTGACTCAGGCTTGTGGTCTGCACTCAGTTGCATGCCTGCAGGTAATTCCTGCTGCCAACAACCAGCTCCATCTGGTCATCTCAGCGCTCTCAGGAAAGTGTCATTTCATCATGTGTGGCTGCACACCTGTTGCTGCCTTAGTTTTCTGCAGCTCTTTTGGGTGGTCTCTCTTTAGGGCAACCATAGTAAACGGTGTTTTTCTATCCTCATTTATTTACAAAAGTGTAAGTCGAATCCCTATTGTTCCCTCTCCAAAGCTAATTTAGTATCAGGGAAAAAGTGCATTGCCAAGTGTAGTGATAAACTGGCCAAAGTCTGTTGTGACACTTGCATAACAAATACAGCCATTTGTTATTCCTCGTCCTTCTTGCTGTATATTTTATCTCCCTGTTGCTATGGCTTTGTTTGCTGCTTTTCTCTTTCCCAAGCTATTTCTTGCAGGAGCACAGGGCAGGAATGGCTTCATGTCACCAAGCCAGGAATTCCTTTTGTAGCAGAGGACTATTAGCCTCTAATAAACTAGCTCTCTGCTCAGTGGGTCTGTGGAAGGCATGTAGCCCTGTGCCAAATTTCTCTAATAGAAAGGACAGATATTCTTTTCTGTTTCCTCCAGAATAGTCCAATATAAAGTAAATTATCTCTATATATACTGCTATAACTCCTTTGGAGAAGAGAAGGAAGGAAAAAGACTGAAAATGGTGACCATTTTCTGAGGCATTTAATGATCTGTGTTTTGTATGGGTGATGCACAAAAACATCTTCCCTGTACAAGTCTTAACTCTACTACCATTACTGCATAGTTGTAATTTGAATTAACAAGTGTTCACAAACGAGACTGCAGTCAGTTAAAAACCAGTAGAACAACTGGAGTGTCCCCCTGCTTGAGGCTGAGCTCTATCTGCATGGCTCCCAAGTCGGGTTTCCAGTGTCCCTGCTGAAACACTGGGGATTATGAGTGATGTTCACTGCTCTGCTGTAGCACTGGCATTGCTGTAGCTGTTCTGGTATGAAACTGTGCACATGACATTCAGGAGAAAGAGGCTGGCTGCCTTTTGCATCACTATTTTCATCACTAGTTTTGGAGAAGGGGGCTGGCTGCCTTTTTCTTCATTCCTGCCTTTTAAACACTCCATCACTGTAAGTGTTCTACCTGTTAATGAGAATGAACACATGGAATGTGTTTCTTTTCGTGGATACACAAACATGAATAAGACAAAGCATCTTTCTGAACACTCCATTGCTCTCCCTTTGAAAGGGTCACTTGTTTGCTGCTCCACACTGGGCTCAGCCACCAGCAGGAGATTGGTTAAATGATGAGAGCAGAGCATGAATGGTCTCTATCCAGTGGAGAGCAGACATTAAATGCCTACTTTTTTTTTATTTCCCCCCCCCACTTTTTTTTCCTGCAATATGTTATTTCTTGTGTTTCCACAACTAATAGAAATCATCTGGAAAACAAAAACTCCCAAAGCTTTGGGGGAGTGCAAGTGCTTGTCTGGTGACAACTTTGCTAAATCACATGAGCTCAGCTCTGATAAACAGTAACTTGTTTTCCATAAGGGAGACTTGTGACACGTCAAACAATGATGATCAAACCATGTCCTTATACTGCAGCCTTAGAAATAATTATAATGGTGACTCATATGGAAAGGCTTTTATTCATAAAGCTCATTGACTATGCTGCATTGTAAAGAGGCCATACAAGTTTCAAGGCAAATGCAGTTGACTCCTCTTCCAAAACAAGTTCTTAATCTCCGAAAGCTAAACTAGCAAAAAGGCACAACAAATGATAGTCTTATATTAAATACTTATTCCCATAGAGCACACAGCAATGCTATTAGCATAATTTAGATGAATATATTAAGGGAAAAAATATAGCCATAATTTCCCCTTTTGATACTGGTGAAAGTGTTGGAAGGTGCTCTTAGAAGAAATGTTCATGGAAGAGCTATCTCCACTCTTTGTAATTATTTGGTGAAGTGACTGTCCTGTTTCAGCATTTATGAAAGTCTGGTGGAAATGTATGTGTTTGGGGGGGATGTTGCTTTCACTATCAAAGCTTCAGAAAGATAGTTGAACCCCCTCATCCTGTTTTACTGGCTTTATCTGAGAAACCACTGATACTCCATGTCCCATAACCACTCTTCCTGGTTGAGGTATGCTGTGGGAGGAGTCACCTGGTGCCTGTGACTGGTCAGAGCAGAATTTGACCCTAAGGCTGAGGCTGGCCAAATACCTGCTCTTGCTGTCAGTTAGGGCCTTGATCTTAATTTGAAGCTCCTGAGCAGCTGGAGAGGCCCTGGGGATGAATGGGGATGACATTAATCATAATCATAATCCTGTGCTGTATCCATTATCATGGATACAGTACATCACTGCACTGATGAGGAGGGGCCTGGCACCCTTTAGAAGTATCCATGGCCACAGTGTCTCTGTCAAAAATAACAGGAGGAAATCCTTGTTTCCACAGATATAACTTGAACCCCTCAAAATAATTTGCAGTCTCAGAGGCAGAAGAAGTGGCAGCACCCTGGGAAAACCTGTCCTTCCGTCATTGCAAGGACTGCCGGGCTGCAAGAATGGTGTTTGAGGTCTTGTTACAACAGACACGTGAGCTGTAGCTTGTGCTTTTGGGAAATTGTGACACAATGGTATGTGATGGCATTTGTTGCCTCAGGCCTGATCTGGTCACACTTTTTATCTGTTAGTTCCTCTTTGGCCAGCCTGAGTTAAGTGCAAGTGAGAAAGGTCTTTAAGGTCACATTCCCCCCAAAACTTACGGAAATAGGCTCAAAAGATAGGTGCTTCTAATATGCTGTCTCAGCCCTTAGGGGACATCCTTTGGTGGATCCCTGTGGGAGTTAAAGTCTTTGGGTGCAGTGGGACCTCAGTGACCCTCCTTCCTGCAGAACTGCTGTGCTTTGTCTGATTGCTTAACCTGATAACTTTGTATACTGGAACATCTAAAGTGTGCGCTTTTCTTCCTAAAGTTGTTTTCTTTTTTTTTTTTTTAGTCTTTTGAGGATGCAATAACTTTTGTTTCATTTTCCCAGGTGCTCAGATAAGCTGTTTTGCACCCAGTTCTTTCTCCTGGCGACAAGCTGCTTATGTGGACTCCTACTGCTGGGCAGCTGTGCAGCAGAAGCAACCATCCCACAACAACTTAGAAAACATACCCCTGTGGCTGCATAAAGTATGTATAGGTCTCCATCTCTTGGCAAAATTATTCCCACATAGAAACCTACCTTTGCCTCACTTTTCTTGCTCCTCTGCTCTGCTGTAGTCCTTGCCTTTTACTTGACTCTCTGTTTTTAGAATGTTTTCTTACTTCCAAAGAGTGTAGTACTAGAGAAGGTATTTTCTGCTTTTAAAGAAAGGGTCACCAGTTATCTGACACGAAGATAAGTTAATGTTGCTGTGTTGCCCTGGAGAGACTCCTTCACCTGGCTTTAGCCAGGAACTATTTTAAAACTGGAATACAGGACACAACAACTACCTTAATGCTTGCATGAAAAGCTTATTTTAGGAAAACAGGGTAATAAAAACATTTTGTATTTTTATTGTGTTACTCTTGGCCAGTTGTGTGTGCAGGGAGAGTTATGGCAGATAGATATTTTGGGAGAGATGAAATTAATCACTGGTACCAACAGGTTTAACCCCTGTCTTCAGCATGCTCTTCTGCAGGTCCACAGGCAGACCGTGAGCTGGCTTTCACTGCTTCAGGTAAAGCAGCATCATATTGAATGCACAGGAAGAGGCTCATTTTATGGGTTAAAAGTGCAGTAGGTTTTAAGATACTTCAGCTGGCTCAAAGCAGTTAGCTGAGGTTTGGCAGGAGTTGCACACTGAGTTAATGCCATGCCAATGCCTGGAGCTGACTCAACTCAAGAGGCAGCTTCAGCCTGCTTGAGTAGTGCTGATGCCCAAGTAAGAAATGCTGTTGGGCTCTGGAAATTTGTGTTCTGCCTTCCTCAGTCCTTTTATTACTTGCCTCAGCAAATAAACCTCTGGCATCTGGGAGCAGAGGAGAACCTGATGCTACAGGGTGCTCAGGTATGGGACCTGCAGCACCTGTATTTCTGGCTTTTGGTCCTGTATCCTGAGCCTCAGGTTTTATTATACAGTCATCTAGTGGTATTTTCTCTGAGAGACTATTCAAGGCTGTCTCTGATCTGTTTGCTGACTCAAATCACTAACTGAGGATTTTCTGCTGGCTTCTCCAATTAGCTCTGCTGGTAACCTTGACCCAGTAGGTGTGTATTTCATGAATATTAAAGCCAGACTTGTTGGTTCCTAGCCTGAGCTCTTCCTTGCACAGTTAAGGCTCCACTTCACTTTAGCCAGACCTTCTAGAGAGGCCAGTTGAAGCTGCTGGAACACCTCAACAGTGCAGGTAGCTGCGTGGCTGGAAACGCCACCTGCAAATCTGGATACTTTGCTGGAATCTGAAAGGAATCTGGATTCCTTTCTCTTGAGGGAATGAGTTCATTACCCAAATTCTCTCTGTAGGATTTCATGTGATAGTCACATGCTGATAACACCAAGTCTGCTTGTTTGCCAGCCACAAATAGCTTAAGCACTCATACTTTTAAGATGCAGCCCATGTAAATTTGCTAACTAGTGCTGTATCAGAAATTGCTGCAGTTCCTCCACGACATCTTAATGGTGTATGATGTTTCCTTGTAAATGTCCTGGAAAGTGTCTGCAGGAAGTGCATCTCAACAACTGAGACAGAGGCTGATGCCTCATCTTAACTTCCTAGGTCCATGATTAGCCACCCACCCTCCTGATCCAGACATTGGGAGCTGCAGATGCTCTTTGGAGGTCAGTATTAATAATATCCTTCTAGTGGTTGTTCGTCAGCCTCCATGCTTTACAAGTTTACAGGGAAGGAGTGGCATTACAGCTGTGTAACACTGAACTTTGGCTCCCACTGTGGTATCTGAAGGCTGTTCTTTGCCTCCAGGGCAAACAGTTGCCACGTGGCTTGGGGTCACTTCTGCAGGAAAACAGGGCTTGCTTGGGTTGTCTTCCCAACCTTGCCCTGGAAAGTATTTACAAGCTCGTTGCTCTGAAGATTTGGGCTGGATAATACTTCTAAAAATGGGCAGAGCAGAGCCTTTTGGGAACACAGTGATGTTAAGGAGAAAAGGGAGACTTCAGGTCAGTGGAGATCTGACTCTGCAGTGTCAGGGACAGGAAACCACACAGAGGGACAGCAGGGATTGTTAGGCCCAGTTCTTAAAACAACACTTAAAACTTTTCTCCTGCTTCCTGGAAAGCAGACCTTTTATTTGCAGGGCATGTCAGATTCTTTCCAAAACTCTGACTCACTTAGTAGCTCACTGTATTGGCATGCTGGAAGGCTCCGTAAAAAACACATAAGGAGGCATTATATTATGGATTTGGAAGAATGAGATTGTGAATGCTGACTGCACTGCTCAGGAGAGATTTTTGGACATTTTTGTGTCTGTGAAAAAATCTATTCTCATGCAGTGGCTCAAAGTCGTGAGAAAAGAAAAAACAAATTTGGTAAATGCCACCTGTTGTTTGCCTGATTCTCCTTGTTTTTCTGAGATGTTTTTGCACTGGTATTTTTCCCTTGTTAACCTATAGTATTAAGAAGTGTCTTTCATTTTAACCAATAGTCTAAATTTGTTGCACAACTGTGTATTTAAAGGGTATGCTAAAAATAAAGTGAAGTTCCTGCCTCATCATGCTTCTGAATGTAGTTTTGTATCACTTTTTGCCTGCTTGTTAAGTACAACAACAACTTGAGACTGTAGGCCCCATTCCTTATTAAAATGGATGAGTTTTCTTTTGGCATGCTCTCTGTGCTCTATCAGAAGTACTGCCTCCTGGGGCAGTGTTCAGTGTGGTGCAGAGAGGAAGTAGGAGCAGGTAGCTCTTTGGTGAAGAAGCCAACTTGTAGCACCTCTGCACTGCTTTTGTTCTGAGCATCTGGTTGCTCTGGAGAATTATCAAACCCAGGCTGCATTACAGAAAAACTGAAACCTTCCCATTACCCTCCTATTTCAGAGTTCAAGTTGGCTCTGGGATTTTTGGTTTTTTGAACAATAAAATGTAAGTTTCAGTTCTGGGCACTCCCCAAACCTTGGCACCTTTACTGGTTGTCCTTTCTGCGCTAGCAGATCTCTCCCAGGGGTTGAATTTATAAGTTTGGAAGCTGAGAAGGAGTATACTTCAACCTTCTGTGTTCCTTGACTCTCTAGTGGTCAGTGTGCTCCTACAGGGTGCCCAGGACCCCTCTCTGTGGAGAGCAGGAGTTCTGAAATTTACAGTGATCCTGGAAACTCTTCACACTGGATAATGCTTAGTAGGAAGCAAAATGAGTTGTGTACTAAAATGCACAATTCAATAAACAAAATACTTGCAGATGGGTAAATATAAAGAAGAGACTGTAGTAGGTCATGGCTGCATTCTTCGTTTAATGCTAAGATTTGTCAGTGAAAGAGTTGTCAAAATTATTATATGGTTGAGTCCTCTGACAAGAGTCCTCTCCAGATTTGTCATTGGTGAAACTTACTCTGGCCAGGCTTCACTCTTTCATTGCCTGTTTTCTTATGGGATTTTCCATTCAGGTTTAATTCCCTTAAGAGGTTTATTGTGTCTGTTTGAAGTGTCAGAACAGAGATACAGGTTTCTGGAGGTGAGTGGTAAAGAGAGACAGACGGTGGTGATGGGGGCTGGAACAGTTTTGTATTTGCCTCCCCAGGGCAGATAGTTTGCTTATTGTCTCTAAAGTTGAATGTTCCACCTGCCAAGTTATTTTGGTAAAACTTGTCTTGATCCTTAACTGGAAGGAGAAGAGAAGCTTTTGGCCATTGTGTGTGGGCAGTCCTTGCAGTCTAGTTGAGAAGGAGAGGAGGACACTGCACTGTGAAGCCTTTTTAATCCAAAATGCACAGAGAAATTTATAAAAACTCAAGTAGGAGAACAGTAAGCATCATCTTACCTGCTCTTGATAGCAACCACGCAAGTTGAGGAGTAGTTGAACACTGAGAGATGACCATTTTATAGCCCTGAAATTTGGATTGCTAGGATGGAGCTGCCTATGATCAAGAATCTTTCAGATTTTTTAATTTATTGTATTTCTAGTCTGCTATTAACTGGGAAGAAGCGAAGAAGAAGGTATAGGTAGGTGAGGTAGAAGTTAAGGGAGTAGATGATTGTGCAGAAGAAGGGGATTTGTACTTGTATGAAATGCAGGCAAATAACTCATCTGACTGAAAGAAGAGGTCTTCACATGTGGCACAGCCAGGAGAGGTCATTTGCCTGCCTCAGATCTCAAAGTGCAGAACAAGTGCTTTGGCACCTGCTGAAAGCGTTGCATACAGAGAGTGGGTCTGCTGTCCTTGTATGCACAAAGTGAAATGATGCTGTTGAAAACCCTTGCTTTTTGTTAAAGAGATGAGATTTACCATGAACCCTTGAGTTGTTCTTTGAATCACTTGTTTGTGAATACACAAAAAGAAACACTGGGGTTATTCATTATATTGTTGGTACAGTTATAATCACTACTGTTACCTGGTTCTAGTTACTCGTTGTACAATTTCTTAGTTGACAGAGGGGTCCTCGTTTCACCTGTAAACACTAGCCAGAGAGACTAAGGGCTGTCAGAGCAAGGACATTCATATGCAGATGCATTTACAAGTAATTATTTGGAAGTGTAGTGTTAGAGCTACTTCAGTCTGTTGCAGATGGGGCCATCCACTTCACTCATAAGAGAGAGGCAACAATGTGTTGATGTAAAACAGTGGGCTAAAGCAGTTCAGTGGTAAATGTGACAGTGGTTTAGCAAGATTCAGTGGCAAGATATACTTCATTATTTAGTGCATGGAGGATAGAATGAGAATTGTTGAGACACGAGGTTCAGAAAGGACTCCTTTGTGTTCTAAACTCCTTCTCAGAGGGAAGTTCACATGTGGCTGGATTCAAATTTAGTCCCAGATTTGTCAACAGTTTATATCTAAAGGATTATATGTGCATGGTCAATCCTTTATATCACTAAGCTAAGATTTTTTTCAAGGTTTAGCATGCTATTAATCACTTACAGACAGTGAGTTACAGCAAGGAATCTCTCAGCCTTGGGGAGTAACCTTGAGAGGTATCCCTGCTCAAGGGGAGAACCTGGCAGGCAGCCTGCAGCCATGCAGGAAAGCTTAACAGGCCCTGGGCTGCCCACTGCTTATAGAGTGTGATGATTGACTTGTAGTCATATTTATACACCAGCAAGAGGTCTGGGTCACTGTTCCAGGCAACCCTTGACTACCACATTGTCATCAGTTCCCCAAAGTCCAGAATAAACTTGGATGGATACAGTCATCCCTGCCTCCACTGGTGAATGTGGCTTGAGGTGATTGAAACTGGAGAAATACAGTTTTGAAGTTATATCAAAACAGGAGGTATGGAACAGGTGGGATGAAGGTCACATAGGGTTTGAGATTCACTTGTAGGCTTGGAGACAGGATAGGATCTCAATAGAATGATGAGTCATTTATGCTGAACACCAATGAGTCACCTCTCATTGCTGCAAACAATGGGTCATATCCAAAGGGATTTAATGCATTTGCTCCTGGAAACATGTCATTATTAAATTATTGTCATTAGCCTATTTGGGGATTACTGCCTTTGCTTGGGCTCTTTCCAGAGACAAATAGAAAATTGGAACTGAAGAGGGAGACATGTCACCAATGTTCAGGTATTTAAAACTCAAATGAGTGAAGGCACTTCAGTGCTTCATTCTTTGATGAATATTTTGTGCCAATTAATTTTCTCAAAGCTGTTACCCAGACCTGTGCAGCTAAAGTTTTGTGCTATTGTACTTCAAATTACTCTTTGACCATGGTCAGATAGGTGGAAGTCAGGATGCTTTCAGTCACTTGTATAATGTTTGCCCAGAGGAAATAAGGACTGAAGATGCAGTAAAATTAGAAAGCTGTTTTCTAAATGCCATTAAAGTTAATTTCATCTTCTTCCAGCCATTTTTATCCAGACCCTGGCAAACTTTCTATGGATTAGATTCTTGAAAATCCCTTTTCCATCACTCGACTGATTACAGCTATTTTTTTTTTCATGATAAAAGCATATGTGAAGTTATAAAGCAGTTATTTAAAATGCCATTTTAACTTATTTGCTTCATCTTAGCAAAGTTGAAGCTGGTGATTACAGGCTATTTTGTGCTTTAGTCTGTTTTATCTTTCACCTGCAGCAGCACAGAACAAAGGGCAGCCTCTGGGCTTCCAAGGGCTCTGCCTCCTCGGGAGCCAGCTGTCCCCTGCAGTGTGCCATCAGACTGAGGGCCAAGCAAGGCAGGAGAACCTGCTTCCATCATGCTTAGTTTTTAGGAGCTCGGCTATACTCAGCAGAAGACGATCACGGCACTGCAGTTTGAGTCCTTTTGTCAGTCTCATACTGAATATGTTGAAAAGGAACTTGATAACTACACAGCAAAGGAAATACTAAGTTTTACTTCTGGGCCAGTATCTTTCTCTGGCATACCTTTGACCATAGAGTTCTTGGGATCTGTGACACTTCCTTCTACTTTAACACTACAAACTACCCCAGACTGAAGTAGCGTTTCCTCCTTGCGTATTTGGCGCCTTGGGAGCAAATAAACCATAAAACCATTAAACATAAAAGAAAGGCAGATGGCACATGGTCATCTGTGCACAAATACCACAGAGTCCTCTTCTTAAAATGGGAAGTCATTATGTTTGACTGTCAAATGTGGTCAGATGAGCTGGACAACCCAAATCTGTTGCTCTGAAACCTAGGACTTGTGCCAGATGACTTTGCATTTTCACTTCTGCCTGTCATTCAAGGCCTTAAATTTTAATGATTCAAAACAACTTGCTGGTTATTTAAGCCTATTGTTAACAAATAGAACAAACGTATCTTTCATTTTTAAAAAAGCCAGGGTCTGAGAAGGATGGTGTTGTGCATCAAGTGCTGTGGAAGAGCTGACAAGTCTGGGCTTTTGTTTGCAAGCAGAAGGAGCTGGACTAATGATCATGTTGCTGCTCTGGTTTTGAGACCTTTCAGAAAAGAGTTGCATAGTGTTTGCTTATGCTGCCATAAGGTGCAGCTTTGGGAATGATGAGAGCCTGGCAAGGGAAAGCCCAGCAAATGCATGACAAATGTGCCTTTTCCCAGCAGTGTGATGCTTCTAGGTGAGGAGGCAGTGATGAAGGAGCTGGGGAGAGGAGGAGGTGCAAGGGAAGATGGCAGAGGCTGGTTTTATAAGGCAGCAGCCTGACAAGGCTGGGGGGAAGGGGACATTGGAGGACATCTGGGACAGAGCAAGAGAGCTGGTACCAATGTGCTACACAAGTGCAGAATTTATTTAAGGTGTAAAGGAAGAGATGAAGACTGTAGCAGTGGAGGTTTTGGGCTGTGACTTAAATATGACAACTATCTTGCTTCTTACCACATGTCGTGTAGGACGTGGGGTAAAGAGATCTCTAGGATTATATGGGATACTGCTGATGGCAGTTCCAGTTTTGATGGTCAGAAAGGGAATTCATAAATCTTCTTATGCCTGTAAAATTTTAAATGAGTGAGTACTAAAGCCAAGCATTATAAACCAATGTAAGGAGCTTTGGATGCTCCTCACTAAATCAGATATGCCTTTGTTGTTTCTTTCCCCACCTGGCACTAGTGGAAGGTAGCTCAGAGGTGTATGACACAGGTGTAAGTGAAGTCAAACAGGCTTTGCAGCTGTACAGGCAACCTTAAGCATTTGTTAAGACCTACAGAAAATGTGTAGCATCAGCTTAGAGGAGCTTAGAGAAGTTTAAGATGGGTTTGAAGACAGGTTATTTCTATTTCTACATAGTGCAGAATTCAGAGGACTGATAGAGCCTGGACGTGAAACCATGAAGTTTTGGGTAAACCAAGGCATCAGGAGTCAGACCTGTGAGACCTGGTGGCATTGTCCACAGTGATAAATAAGAAGAGCAAATTCTTGTGCTCTTGATGATATGTCCAAAACACATTGGACATGCCAGAGCTTTACATCTCAATTGGAAAGGCTAGACCTGGAAGAAGGAGGATTATCTGACATTATCTGTTGTGTGCAAAGAGGAAAGAGAGGCAGTAGTGAGGGCAGAGCTCTGCACGGTTTTTATGGGCTGCTGTGGGTAGGGGAAGTCAGTCATTTAAGATCTAATACATCATATGAATTCCTACTGCCAATAACACGGGATTTTGCTTTAATGGTAATATTAGAAGTAGTTTTCTTGAATAAAATGTTCCATAACATCAATTTACTTACTTTGTGCATGCAAAACTTTAATCTCTCTTGATTAATGCAAACACAAGTTAACATAGTAATATTAGGTCCAGATTTTCATCTTGTTAAATACCTGCAAATGTACGTGTAGCTTTTCCACTTGCACTGATTAATGACTTCAGTTCAAGCTTCCTCTAAAATTGGCTTTGCCAACAAATGTGCATATGCACATGGCTGTAACATTTGTGATGTCTTACATCTGTTTCATATTTGTTCACCTCAACTAATTTAAATTTCCTTAGGAACTGATGCTGGATTAGAGTTAAGTCTGCTTGCTATCAAAAGCTAAATGTAATGAATTAGAGGTTGGCTGAATTCATAGCCAACATTTCATTAACTAACTGCTTGTCTAACCAGGTCTTACATCGTATGTCTGTAAGGGTAATGTTATGTATGATTTTATACTTTGAATATAATATCAGAGTAGGTAGAAAACACCATCTTTCCTGCAGCTGGAAGGAACTAGAGTTAAAATCGCATGACAAAAACTACTTGTTGATGAGTAGAAGAAAGATGGGAAAACTTCAAACTTGGATTTTATACGTGCTTCAGCCCTTTCCCTAAGCAGTGATGACCATGTAAGGGCTGACTTCTCAGTGCTGCATTAACACCAGACCATTCTGATACTGTTTGTTGGTTTCCATTTAGATGTTACCTGAAAATATTTAATTACCCTGATGTAATACAGCTACATTTACATCCTTTACAGTCACTGCATGTCATGTACTCTGAACAGATGTGTGTTTGCAGGCATGGAGAGCTGTAACAGCTCTTTTATTGACCTCCTGACAGCTAATGGAAAGCAGGAGAGATTTTGCTGGTGTTTGGAGTGTTTTAGTTGCTATGAGCACTGGTGACACATTGGGGAGAGAGAGTTAGGTGACAGTATCCTCTTCTTTTCGTCAGCCCCTCTGATAGCTGCTTTGCTTTGCTATTTGTTTTTCCCAAAGTTAATGCTGTCTTTCTCAATGTCAGCTTCAGCAGTTATGAATATGGAGAAACTGTTATCAGGATTGAAAATGTTATCAGGATCATGGTACCTTTATTCTGCTCGCTTTTTTTTTTTTCCTTTGGTGGGGGGAAGCTCTAAGCAGCAGCAAGGTTACTGGAGCTGTCTGAAAAGAGATTTTGCTTCCCTGTATATCTCAAATAATTACAAAATTGGGTTTTACTAGAAAGATTTAAATAAAATTATAGGGGTTTAATGGGCTTATAGGAACCCTAACACTTATGGGGAATGATGGTGATTGGCTGACTTACTTATTTCTTACACAGGTGAAGCCCAATCAGGGTTTTTTTTCTCCCTGCAGTTCTTCCCATACATCCTTCTGCTCGTTGCTATCCTGCTGTATCTACCATGTTTGTTCTGGCGCTTCACTGCTGCACCTCACCTTTCCTCAGACCTGAAATTTATTATGGAAGAACTTGACAAAGCCTATAACAGGGCAATCAAAGCTGCTAATAGCATTCGAAGTGGAGAGCCCAGGGACCCTACTGACTTGATTCCAGCTGCAAATGAGAACTTGACGCAGAGGTAAGATGTTGGGGCTTGGCTTTCTTTGCTCTTTTCTTTAAGTTCTTAACAGATGTGACATCTGTATTCACTTAAAAATTTATTGCAAAAGATTGAATGGTGACCTGACACACTTTTAAGTTTGGTTGAAAAAAAGGTGATATCTGAAATGATTACTTTGGCACTCGGAGCTGGAACTTTTTCAAAGAAAACATGTAATGAGCTCTTCAGATTACTTATTACCTGAGTCGTTCCAATTTCTTTAGTTGCAGTAGGTGTTAAATAGTTTTGCCCACCACTCTAATAAAAGAGAGATACTGCAGTTCTCAGTTCTCAATGTTCTTGTCTGTCGCTTGCACACTGTCAAGTTACTTGTCATCTCCTGTCCTTTAAGATCTAGGTCTGCAGAGCTTCTGATCAAAAAAATTATTAAAATCCCAAACAACAAACCCAACAAAGATGACCTCCGCCCCCTCTGATCAAGTTGGCACACTGTTCCAACCAGATCCAGTTTCTGCTTTCTTCTAGGTCAGGGTACCTGTTTCTCTCTATGTGTGGGAGTCCAAAGAGTGCAGTGGGGACTTAGGTCTCTTCTTCTTTGAAATGTGGAGTTATGTCTTCACAAGTAACTAGTCTTCAAGTGTTTTATTATTGAACAAGAGCTTGAGTCTGCTTTTCCACAGGGATTTGTTTACTGCACCTGTTTTGTATTGGAAAAGAACAAAAATATTTTGTTGCCATGAGTGCTATACTTTTTTTCCATTTTCCAGTGTTTGCACTCCTTTGTTTCTTAAGCAACTTTTCTTTATTAGAGTGTTGATATTTTTCATTTATCTGCTATTCTATGTTTTCTAATGACTTCAATAAAACTACCCTTGAATTTAGCTCAGTAATGGGATATGAACATGTTGAAGGAGGATCATCAAGATGATCAGAGGGGTAGAATACTACAAACACAGGCTGAGAAGGCTGGGGTTGTACAGCCTAGAGAAGGGCCCAGGGAGACCTTAAAGCACATACCAGTACCTAAAAGGAATATACAAAAAAACTGGACAGGGAGTTTTTATAGGGGCATGTAGTGACAGGACAAGGAGGAATGGCTTTAAGCTTTTAGATTAGATTAGACATTAGGAAAAAACTCTTCCTTGTGAGGGTGGTGAAGCTGGTGCAGGTTGCCCAGGGAAGTTGTGGGTGCCCCATCTCTGGAAGTGCTCAAGGCCAGGTTAAGTGGGGCTTTGAACAACCTGGTCTAGTGAAAGGTCTCCCTTCTCTCCCATTCATGGCAGAGCACGGGGATTGGTTGGAAATAGGTGACGTTTAAAGAACCCTTCTAAGGCAAACATATTGTGATTCTATAATTTTAAGAGGGTTTCCAATCTTGTATCTCTTTTAGAGCACTAGGTTTTGTTGGTATTTGAGGTACATGAATGCTTTAGCATCTAATCTACATGATTTGGTGTTTTTTTCTCTTTTTCAGTTTGTGGGAAATATCTGAAAGCTACTTTAAATACCCTATTGTGGAGCAGTACCTGAAGACAAAGAAGAATTCCAAGTGCTTAATAATTAAATACATTACCTGCCGTTTGCTCACACTAGTAATTATTTTCATTGCATGCCTCTATCTGGGCTACTACATTAGTCTCTCCTCTTTGAGTGATGAGTTTCTCTGCACTATCAAAACTGGGATCTTAAAGAATGACACAACTGTTCCAGAAGTGGTTCAGTGCAAGCTTATTGCTGTTGGTGTTTTCAAGGTACTCAGCTATATTAACCTGATAGTCTATCTGCTGGTGATGCCCCTGGTAGTGTACGCAATGTTTGTTCCATGGAGGTGGAATTCAGGTATTCTCAAAGTGTATGAAATCTTGCCAACTTTTGATGTTCTGAAACTGAAGTCAAAGCATTTTGATGACTTAAGCCTTTACCTCCTCTTTCTTGAGGAAAACGTGAGTGAACTTAAATCATTTAAATGCCTTAAAGTGCTGGAGAACATTGCAGTTTCTGAGAAGTTTGATGTCATGCAACTTTTGGTAAACCTTGGTACTATTAAGACTGATACCATAGATGGGAAGCCAGGGACTGCTGAGTTGGAGAAGCCTGAAGAAACAACTACAGAAGAGCGGGAAAAAGATGCAACAGAGTTACGAGGTAAGCTGATATAGATGTGTATTCCTGCCAAAAGCTTATTAGTATATTCTGTAAGATAATGGATCTGCTTAGTCCTTGCTGTGTTGCCTGCTGTGTAAGTGCTATAACCTCAGAAGACTGTGGTGGTCTAAGTCAGTGGCACAGCTAAACCCTGAAGTGTCTGTTAGGTTGGTGGCCCTTGCTGACATTTCTGCTCTGGCACTAAGGGGCTTCAGCTGTCTGAGCTTTAACTGCTCAAGACCCCCTGCACAGTAGGAGAGCTCTAGGTTGGTCTACAGTAGGTTGTGCTTGAAGAAGCTCCAGTGAGAAAGCTGGTGGTTTCAGGACTTTTTTCAGAAATTGGCTCCAAAGTGTAGTACCTGCTGCTTGTGCTTCTGTTCAGGCTTTGGCAGAAGTCTTGGGTGAATGCAAGTCTGATGCTCAGAAATGCTGCTGGCAGAGGAACAGAAAATGGCCAAAGAAGGGAAGTGGGACTGGGGCCAGTGAACATGCTCCTGTTCCTGCTTTCACAGAGAGCAAGGAAGATTGACTGTAAAGTGATTTTTGCCAAAATGGTCCAAGTCAATCTGGTTTGGTGCAATGGTTCTCTGGATACCCCATCAGTCTGCAGACATGGTCAGCTTGAGCAATCACTCTTGTGTAATATACAATCTAGGATTCTGTCCTAAAAGAGATGGCATATCTTAGTTACGAAACCAGTTCCTTCCTCAAGTGCAGAATTAGAGAAGCCAAATATCCAGGGAGAGGTATAAACCAAAAGTGATGACGCTTTAAAACATATAGAAACTTACCCTGAATACGTGAGCACAATGCCGACGGCAAGTTAAAGAGCTGTTTCGAAGACAGGAAAAGAATAAATCTGTTTTCTCCTCAGAAAGCTGTGCCCTGTAATTAATGAAAAAGAAGCATCACTACTCAGGGGTTAGCTGTTCCTCTGGACTTGAGTCAAGCAGTTGTGATAGGCTGAGTTTGGAGAAGTCAGCTTAAACATCAGGAGAATTCAGAACAAACGAAAAGAATTATTTTTGAACCAGAAGCAGCCCTTTTGGCAGCCAGCTCTTGTGCAGCAGCTTGGAGTAATTCTGATAGAATTACTCTCAAATCTGTCCCTTTCTGAAATGACAGGTGGATTTGGAAGTAAAATATAAAACCTAAGGTGGCGGTCTGGGCTCAAGGACCTGAAAAAGTTAATAGAAAATCTGACTCATTTTTATGTGAAAGCAGAATTTTTGAGATTGTTTTCATCTCACGAAAACACTTCAAAGACTTATTTTTGTCCAGAGCAGAACAAACTCATGCCTGAAGCTCAGTTAAAATGTATTGCAAAAAGAAGCTGCTGTTTTCATGACCAGCTCTGGCTGGTGCAGCCCCCCTCCTTCTGCCTGGGGACAGCTGCAGGCTCCACCACGCATCAGCAAAGGTTCACCCACAGCTCATCATCTTTTCCTCTGTCCCTGGTGGTGTCAGCATGTTTCAATTAGGGACTGTGTTAACAAACCAGTGGTACATGCTGGCTCTGGGAGAGAGAGATGCTACTGGGTGTGGGGCAGTGGAGGCAGCACAGGACAGCTGGCAGTGCAGCACCGGCAGGGTTGGCAGTTCCTTTGTACACCAGATGTCGAGTGGTCTGATGGCCCTTTCTCTTCTAAAGCTTTACCTTCTCTTCAGTTCTGACAGACCATGATGCAAGTGGCAATGTGAATACAAGAGAAGACAAGAGACTTCGCCAAAGACTTATAGATTCTTCATGCTGATGCTTCCCAGCTGCAGGAGTCAGGAGCCCCATTCTGTGGGCAGGCTCCTCCTCTGCCTCTGCTGCGCTCAGCACAAGGTGCTACTCTTTGAATGCAACTGTTCTCTATCACCTGACAGTTCCCCAGAGGCCAAACTGGTTTACAGACTACGTGTTTTATAATAATCAGGAGTCATGTGCCTGAAGAAGTATGTTGTACACTTCCATTATTTATTAGAAAAAGCAAACCACACACAAGGAAGAACAAGAACAAAAAGATTCTGTCGTGAGTAACAAGTGATGTACACTGAATGCAGTTGAAGCTGGCAGCTGGACAGAGCTTTCTGCATGCTGTACAGGGATGGGAAATACAACTCTTTAGGTAGCAAAATGATGTGGCTGCATTGCATTCTGAAGTGTTGCTCTGCAGTAGTGGCCATCTCAGTTCTGGGGTTTAAGTAAAGTAACTTTGGACTTTCTGCCCTGGAAAATGGGGGGTGGGGATGGGGTTTTATAATGAATCTGGTTAATCTGTACCAGATGGAGGCTGACTGATACTGGCTGTGTCTTTATGGGAAAAATAGAGGTTACTCTGTTCAGCCTGAGATGTCTTGGTTAGTCATCCCAACATTATTGGGATTGAGTACTTGACACTGGTGGAAAAGAAATTACCAACAGTTTTAGTGTTAAGAAGGTACTGTAAATATTAGGGATTTTGAATTTTCTATGTGTTAATAAATTAATAATGTCTTAACACTTTTTTTACAAAATGCAATGATATGTAAGCTAAATGTTGGTTTAATTTCTTTTGGTCTTAGTGTCTAACAAATCCGCCTTGGAGTTATGGACTGAAGATCTGTGAAGTTGGTTCTATTTTTGTAATGGTTTGTCAGTGTTGTTTCATAATGTTTTTATGTGTGGAAATTTTCTCAACATGTTTGTAGTATCAAATGCGATATTAGTTGTGCTGTTTTCCAAACCACACTTGAGAAGACAAACTAACTTGTATTATAGTAGCACCCAAATGCCTCAGCAGAGCCAAACACCCAACAGCCAAGGTGAAGTAGATGTAAATAGTGTGAAAGGTTGTTCTCCCCCACACATATTGTGACTATATTTTATTTAAAGAAAAGATGCTGAAGTGTATTGGAACAGACAAAATAAGGGGGAGTGTTTGTACATTGGAAAACTGTCGTCGTATGTTATCGGGCCATTTGGGGAGAGTAGAATTCAGTTTTAATGTTGTTCCCCCTGCCCAGACCTCAACCTTCATTGAGTATTAAAATTACCTTTGTCTTGAAATGTTAGGTGCAAGGTGAGGTTGGTGGCGGGTGGAGAACCACAATGGCAGTGTATTCACAAATGTCATATACTGACTTATCTTTCTGTATTGTCCATGTAAGTGAAATGATTTGCCTGTCACCTCCTCCAAGTTCTCTTTTTAAACAAAGGAGGACTTATTTTATAGCTAGGTAGGACTTCCAGTTCCATAGGACTTCCATTTGCCAGTTCCTTTGTGTCACCCAGTTTTGTGCTTTTGTCTGATGACATTCTCCATATGGTTGTGGACAAGGGGCAAACAGGAGTGATTTGCATTACCATTTTTGCACAGAACTCTTCATGTGCTGCAGCAGATTTCAGAGATTTTGTCCCTATTTGAATCTGGCTGCTGTTGAACAAGTGGATCTGAAAGTGCTGCTGTGCTACACTTAGGGCTAGTATTATAAGCACTCTTCAGTTTTTATACAACTTTGAGCTAAGACAAACATTATTTTAAAAGAAGTCTTTAAAGCCATAGTTTTATGCTACCTCTGCAGAGGACAGCAGCACAGCTGCAATCCTAATATCTCTTACATTACCAGCACAAAACAGGGCTAATTTTGGACACTGGTGATCCAAACTGATGAATTTTAGTGCCATACTTCTGCCACCAAGCCTATGGTCCCTCTGACCTTTCCTAGATTCTGTCTGGCTGTGCTGATGTGTTGCCGATGATCCTTTATATGTAAGCAGTGCAGCTGCACACTGTGCATTGTGTGTCTTGGACAAGGAGCTATAGTGCAATACTAAGATTTTGTGATGTGGATGTGTTTGAACTGTTTGATGTAAGTAGAGCTCTCAGTCTTTAAAATTCAAAGCTCCTGAAAGCCACATGTTTGTGTTTCATGTTGGATATGTACCTAACTTTTTACTAATTCCCCTTTTGTATTTAAAAATGACTTGCTGAAGTGAATCTGTTGTTGTCTTCCAAAGTGTTTAATAAAATACCTACCACTCCTCCTCAGTTATTAAAACAAAATCAGTTTTGTGAACTACAACAGCATAAGCATCTGAAGGTTCCAGGAACAGTCACGTGTTGCCATAGTGCAATATGTGCAGTCTGATGCTAAACCCTGAGAAAACATTTGGATGGTGATTGTAATTCTGCTCTTTTAATTTCTGTTCTCCTAAAATTGTCAGAGCAATATGATTTGGTTCAAAATCTGTTTAACCTTGAAAAACTGTTCAGAAAGTGTCAGCACATGATAAATAGCATATCCATTATGTAATTTAATATCTACAAATTGGTCACAGCCTCAGCACATTTGAACTTTTCAGCTGTATCTTCCTGTTTTAAGATGTATTTCTTAACTGCCCAGCTCAGTTTTACATATGTTGTAGTAGCACTGCTCCTGATGTGTTTTGCCTCTTTCAAAAGATGGGCCAAATTCCAATTTAAGCCTTATGGAAGAGAGTCCATCTTCAGCCTCTTCATTACCACTCTTTCTAGAAACAGCCACATCCTTCTGTCCTCTTTTTAATACTCCAGAAAGTAAAATGGCAATGCCAAGATTCAGGTTTGGTCCCTGCCATTCTTTCTTGCCCCTTCTCTCTCAACCACTTGGGTATTAATAATCCTCCAAACACAGGAGAGTTTCAACTAGCGCCTCTACACACTCTTTGCCTTACAGTGGCTCTTGTGAGATTTAAAACTTATGATTTAAACTGTAGAGAGGAAGTAAAAATGTTTATTCCAGTAGCAGATGGTGTGCCTCTAAAAGCAGCTGTACCCTGCTCTTTCCTGCCTCTGGATCTTGTCAGTCACTTTTAGAATAAAGAATATATTTTAGTCCATTTTTCCCCCTTATTGGGAGCAGTGGATGCTTTAATAGCAGCTTTGATGACTAATTTAGTTCCTAAGCCTAGAGCCCCATTAACAAAGGATGTCCTGACTGCACTTTGTGAACAGGAAGACAGAAACGAGTGGTTTTCTGAAGATGGAAGTTTTAAGAGGGATTTAACCCCCACATCCTCCACCACCACTGTCTGCTGTCTATGATGGCTTCTGTCTGTCTCAGTTAAAACTTTCATAGAATGAAGCCCCTTGGTGTAAGTCTTTATTTTTCAGTAATGAATGTCATGTGGCTGATAGGAATAATTGAAGTTAAACTATAGTGCCCTGGTGACTAGTTAGTTATCTAATCTAATCATACCTGTATCATCTGGATTTCCTCTGCAGTGTGCACAGCCCACAGGAAGCTTGTCATTCATTATTCTTCACTGAGTTCCCATTAAAAAGTGTAAGCTGGTTTTATGATGCTGGATACTGGTTGGATTTTTACATTGCTTGAAGGGGAAGACAACCTTGAAGCCTTGCACAGCCCCCTGCTCTAGACAGGACAGCTGTGAAGCTGAGGGACTGCTGTGAAGACAGGAGTGGGGCAGCTCAAGCCATGAGCTAGGGGTGGATGGGGCCACCAGCAGGACATGGAGGTGGATGTGGGAATTCAGGAACCCTGTGCCACAGGAACCTGGGGGGATTATGAACTGGTCACCAGTCTCTAACTGCTCAGTCCCTTATCACCCTTTTGAACATGTCCATATTGCATCCCACAGCTCATGGAAGAGCACTGCACACAGTCTGGCACACTGGCTATCTGCACATCTGTGTTTGCAATACAATCCCTCATTCACAGAAAAGAGGAGCTGCTGGCTGAATAAAATACTGCTGAAAGACAAATAATAGATTGTGTTCCTGTGGCCTGGTTCAGTAAAGGCACAGGTGAGTCTGTCACAGAAGGGGGGAAGAGGAAAAGCTGTGTCATTGGAATCAACTTTTCTAGAAATCTGTTCTTTGGGCAGACCACATGAGAGTGGCACAAATCAAAATCTAGCTGTCTGTTAGGGGCAGTTTGTGTGTTTCTGTCTTGCAGGCTGCATGGCCAGAAGCTCCAGAAGAGTGCTTTCCTCATAATGGAATATTTGATTTAAAAAACTAAATTGCTAGTATAATGATAAAAAGTAATTACTCCTACTAAATATTAAAAAAGTATATTTCTGAAGTGACACAATGTAATGAAAATATTACGGTTTTATATAATTAAATATTCAAACATCTATTTAGTTCACATCATGTTGTCACCCTGAAGGACTGTGACAAAGAATTCACACTATAACACTATTTAATCTTTTTAGGTAGTAAAATTTGCATCCTCTTTTTTTTCAGATTCTTTTGTGTGAGTCATCTCAAACTTTTTATAATCATTGGGATTGACCAAACACCTGCATGCAAACAAAATTCCTTACCTGCAAATGAGCTCCCACCCAAGCCAGAGGCTGCTAAGTTAGTCCCCTTAAATCAGATTCTCGCTTCCCCACAGAGTACAGGGAAAATGCTAGGTGCCTTTGAAGGAATTTGAATGGGTAAGCAGTCCAGGGATGAAAACAGCCTGGGCTCACTCTGCTTGTCCTGCCTTTGAATTGCTTTAGCTTTTGCACACTTACAGACTTCATGTACCAAAACAAACAGCAGTGAAATCTCTCACTGTGGGAAGGCCCAGCACTTCCAGCCAAGCCTCTAAGAACTGTTGGGTGGTGTAGGTGCCTTTGCAGGTGCAGAGTTCTCACAGCCTCGTGGCTTTGACACAAGGCTGGCAGACTGCAGCAGCAGGGAGCTGGCTGCGCTCTCACCAACACTCAAGAGCTTTAGGATAAGGCAGATGTAAATAATAGTCTCCCGGGAAACTGCTATTCTAAAGCTCTCTCTGCATGTCCACATGCAGTTTCTAGTTTCTTAGAGGACTAGGACATCCCTGAATCTCTTGAAACAGCTAAGTGCACGCAGAGGTTGTGTCTCAGTGCTGTGCAGATGTATCTGTTCACATCCAAGAACTGTACAGCTTAATCCAGCTGTTGCTGAGCCCAGCATAAGCTCCCTACTCAGTAGCTTCACTGCACAAATGTAGCCTGAAATTTGGAACGATCAGACAAGTCTGTACCTGGCAACGATGTCATGGTCTTGTAAAGTGATCTATTAATAACTTCTATGCGGTTCATGGCCAGACTGTTTTAATTGTAGTCTACCAAACTGCATCAAAATACATCTTGAAGTTTCACATTCAATATGCAAGTATTTAATACTCCCCATAATAGAATATTCATAAGATATCCTGAGTTGGAAGGAACCCATCAGGATCATTCTGGCCCTGCACAAGACACTCCAAGATTCACACCCTGTGCCTGAGAGTGTTGTCCAAATGCTTCTTGAGCTCTGTCAGTGCTGTGACCACTTCCCTAAGGAGCCTGTTCCAGTGCCAACCACCCTCTGTGTGAAGAACCTTTTCCTGATATCCAGCTTAAACCATCCCAGACTCAGCTTCAGGCCATTCCCTCAGGTCCTGTCCCTGGTCACCAGAGAGAAGAGATCGGTGCTTGCCCCTCCTCTTCCCCTCATGAGGAAGCTGTGGACCACAATGAGGTCTCCCTTCTCTAGGCTGAGGAAACCAAGTGACATCAGGATAATGGAGGTCAGTAATTTCTCTCCCTTTGTGGTATCAAAGTATAGATATCCAGAGATAAAACCCATGTTTGTAACAGCTAGTGGTGGCTAGTTAATTAACATTCATTAAAGAAATTAGAGGTTTACGCTTCCCAGAAAACTGTGATTTTGAAATCTCTGGAATCTCCCAGCACTTTTTGTATTAGAAGGGTGGAAGTAAATAAAGATAGTTTGGAGATGGTGTCTGACATCCTTCAAAAATGCCAGAGAGACAATGGAATTAATATTCCTGAATTTACAGGAAATTGCTATATTTTAAGCAGCTGCCTCCTCCTCTCCATCAGCTGAGAGGAGAAATTCATCCCACACTGACAGGACAATAGGTGGGCTGCCCTGCAGACAGAAACAAAACCATACAAAGCTGAGGTTCCTTTCTTCTGTGCAGGAGAAATTTGTCATCTTTTCCTTGCATGATCTCAGCATGCTTCAAAGAATTGTCTTCCTTTTATGTGTGAGAGCAAGAGGCTTTGATTCTGCTTTGCACTCTTAGATTTTGCCTGTACTCCATGAAATTTCCTCTAATGGGTGCAGGTACAAACTTGAGCTATTTGTTGCTTTCCTTTGGATGAGAGAGTTTCTGACTCGGGCTGCTGCTTATTATGGCAGAGAAAGCAAAGCATGTGACCCTCCATTTATCTCAACTACGATGGTGGCCCTTGCCATTTTTTTGGCTACAACAGAAACTTCTCTGTCACAAACCCCCCTATGTAGTGGAATACAGCAGCAGATTTTTCCTGCTGAGCGCCACAATATCTGATGGCAGTGGCTGCTAAGACTTTTCAGACTAATACTGAGGGCAATTCTGCCCCTCTACCTTGCTCTCCTGAGACCCCACCTGAAGTGCTGTGTCCAGCTCTGGGGTCCCCAACATGAGAAGGATGTGGGCATGTTGGAGCAAGTCCCAAGGAGGCCATAAACATGATCAGAGTGCTGAAGCACCTCTCCTATGAAGACAAGCCGAGAGAGTTGGTGTTGTTCAACCTGGAGAAGAGAAATGTCCAGGGAGACATTAGAGCACCTTCCAGTACTAAAAGGGGTCTTATAAGAAACACTGAGATAGACTTTTGACACAGGTGTGTGTTGATAGGACAAGGGATAATGGCTTTAAACTGAAAGAGGGCAGCTTTAGACTGAATATCAGGAAGAAATTCTGTGAGGGTGATGAGGCACTGGTACAGGTTGCCCAGAGAAGCTGTGGATGCCCCATGCCTGAAATTGTTAAAGGCCAGGCTGGAAGGAGCTCTGAGCAATCTGGTCTAGTGGAAGATGACCCTGCCTCTGGCAGGGGGTTGGACTGGGGAGTCGATCTCTAAGGTCCCTTTCAACCCAAACCATTCTGTGATTCTATGGAAGAGGCAGGGAATGAAAGCTGGAAGCTAAAATCCTAATCCAACACCAAGAAGTGCCAGAAAGGTTTCAAGCATTTGTTTTCTCCTGAGCACTATTCAGAATAGCACAAGCTGCGAAATACAGTGTGGCACTGTCTTTGTTCCCTTGTGAGGTCTCTGCATAATTCTACACAGAGAAAATGAATGAAACACTAGGAATGTTTTTAGAAACTGAGAATTAATATTCATTAATTCCTAGAACTTGCAAGTTAATTTTCTTAGGGCTCCTCAAGTATTTTTCAAGGAAATAGTAAAATAGGAAAGCAGTATTTTCGATACAAATAACAATTCACTTTTGAGTAGAAAAACCCAAAACACACTAAACCATAGAAGTTGTCGAGCCAACCACTCAGAATTTTGGAGATGCCAGCATTAACTTTACCTTTGTAACCCTGAGTTCCTTTATTCATGTGCCAGATGATGTATTCTCTAAATGCAGTTCATTTTCCCTCAAAATCCCTGTTCTTGGCTATGCAGACCTTGTGCCTTGTGCAACACCTCCCAAATTTAAAATATAGAAAAGCCTCCAGCTACAGCAGGCAAACACACAAAATGGAAAATTAATCTCCACCCTGTACATATTGTGTATCATTTTATCAGTGCTCAGATCCTCACCTTACACCCACCAAGATAGCACCTGAATGCAGTCTATGCACCAATGGCTGTATTAGCATTTTAAAAGAAGACTCTGGTCTGCAAGAGAGATGGGGTAGAATGAAAAGGTACCCATGAAGCCTGGATACCCAAGCTAAATTGCCCAGGGCAAATATGTTTTGAGTTATTTGCATCATACTGCACTTTGTGTGCACAGAGCACAGCCCCCCACTGATTTCAGCAGCACTGGTGAATGCAAAATGTCTGTCCAGAACCCCAATTCATATATGAATAAAATGAAAAATAGCTAATTATTAGGAATTACCCTGTACCATGTTAAGCACACTGTAGCACACACAGTGTATGATGTACAGTTTCCCAGGACCATTTCTAGGGCTTTAACCATGTCCCCCTCTTCCATGCTGTCCAAGTCTCTCTGAGACTTGTACCTCTGCTGGCCACCAGCCACCTGTTCATTCCTGGACACGCTATGAAAGTTCACTGTCCAATCTGCCTCTTCTTTTCTTTTTATCCAGTCAATCCCTCCTGTTCCTTTTAATTAAATCAAACAGCTTCAACTTCTTGCATCCCCTCCCTGTGCCCAGATTCAGGATTGACCAGAGCCTGGAGGAGAAAGTTTTGCCACCTGGTGCAGGGGTGCAGGATCCGGAGCTGTAACTGCCCTGATCAGACCTACCAGCAGCATTTGTGTGGGCATCTGAGGATTTTGTCTACTGGAGTTATAGCAAGGTTCTATATATGTAGCAGGATGACAACTGCACTCAAAAATGGTGAATCTTAAGATGTTTTCTTCAGCTTCAGAAATAGCATCTTACTGAGGTAGTCAGCATTCTAAGTGAATTATTTGATAGTAAAGTGCTGGATTCTGCTGCCACTGGAATGGGGAGCATGGATCACAAATTCTGCACAACTGGGAAAATGGAATGGAATGGAATGGAATGGAATGGAATGGAATGGAATGGAATGGAATGGAATGGAATAGAATAGAATAGAATAGAATAGAATAGAATAGAATAGAATAGAATAGAATAGAATAGAATAGAATAGAATAGAATAGAATAGAATAGAATAGTTCATTTGGAAGGGACCTGCAATGATCATCCAGTCTGACTCCCTGAACAATTCAGGGCTGATGTGTTGCAAGTTTTGAGGGAGGAAATGGGACTTGGCATAAGGGATCAAAGAAGGCAGGAGGAACAAACTCTGGAGATCAGTGATATAAAATACTCTGACTCCAGGGGCCTTGATAAAGAGCAGTAAACTAGCACTGGATTCACAGTGAGAGACTGCTTGTGCAAGGGCAGGTTAGCTGCAAGAAGTGGTAGATATTTCATTCTCATTAAATACTGAGGTGTGAAAACCCTGCAGGAGGCTTAAAATTGTTTCAGAACTGTAAGTTTATTACAGGACACTGAGAAAAACTGTTTCACCTTTTTTTTTCCATTTATAAGAAGTTTTTTCTCACTTTGCTGCTGAATGCTGTGAGTCAAATGTGGAATGGGGCACCCTGGTGTGATGTTCAAGCTGCTTGCCACAGCACAAGGACATACTGCTTTTTGTGCAATATAAGGTAGAGTTTTCGGAACACCTTTTTTTTTTCTTTGTTATTTAAACCCATATTTTCTTCTGCTAAGAACTTTAAGTTCTGAAATCTACTTCAGACACTGCAGCCATGAATTTTCTTAGCCACTCCAAATAGGACACATCTCAGCTCTCCTTAAATGCACCAAAATCGTGCAATCACCAGAGGATAACTTGCAGACAAATGTTCTGCTTTTATTACTTGCTAACAGAGATATCATCTCTTCTCTCAAATCAGTTAATTTATGAACTGATTCCACAGAGCTAACTTCTTGGTTGGTACAAAATGTCCCAAATGTCTGAAGTGACAAGTACACTGCTTTACAGGGTAAGAGAGCAACATTCAAAGGCAAGTTAAAAAGTCAAACTCTGGGATCCTTTAGCTGCAACTTGACAATGATGCAAAGATGCTCTGATAAAAAGTTCTAGTCTCAATCCCACAGTAGCACTTAATTATCTGTTCTCCAACTGTGAATGGCACGTCCAACTTTTTGTACAGTTTTTGGGTTTAGTTATCTATTTGATGAAAAACCATCTACTTGCTTGAAGAATAGGCATCCAATTTTCTTCAAATCTTTCTTAGAAAAAGTGCCTGTGATATAAGAGACTCCTATTTATCAGTGTCTATCATATCCTCCACTCTAAGGGTATTTCCACCAAAGAAAAAAATAAAAAGAGATTTTTGGAATAAATCTGTTCATTCATTCTGAACAGGTCTTGACTTTTCAGGCCCCAGTTCAGAAAGGATGCTTTCCTAGCCAGTTGCTAGGATCTCAGATAGCAACTTAAAAGTCTACCTCTCAACCATTTCCATGTTGCTATGAGGAGAGTCAGAAAAGGAGAAGGGAGGCCTGATGTGATGAGACTGTTAAGTACCAGCAAAACACACCCACAGTCCTAGAAGCTAACAAGGCTTAGTCATGCAGGTAACAGCAACACACATGCAGAAATCCCATCCTGCAAGCCAGTCCAAAGTCACCTTGACAAAGACAAAAGTTCCTTGCTGGAAAGGGTTTACTTTCTCCCCTCTAGGGGCTCCACACTATTGTCGTCAGCCTGCATTAAACTTGCAACTCCTTCCTTCTACCGCCGGCAGAACCTCCTCCTTGGTTTTATCACCCCTTGTGTGGCCAGGGCTCCACATCTTCCCGCCATTTTAGCTCTTGCTAAGTCGATGTGCAGTCCCGTACGATTTCCCAAGGCCACCGTTTAGCTCACAGCTACTATTGGCTCAACTGCAGAGATGTCTGTCTTTCCTGACTGGATGTTGGAGGATGGTGGGAGGACACGGGAGGCCTGCAACTTCTTGAAGTTCCCATTTTCTGGCCAAGCAGGTCGGTAGGATGGGATGGTGGGAAGCCTCTGTTCTGTGGGCCTGGGGGGTTTTCTGCACATGTTGAGCAAAGCCTTCAGCTCCGATCGGAAGCTGTCATTGAGCCAGCAGTAGATGAAGGGGTTGTAACAGGTGCTGCTCATTGCAAACCAGTGGAAGGCGAAGTACAGGGCATTGTTGGTGTGGATGGTCTGGCTGGAGAGGAGGACGACGTAGCAATTCAAGGGGAACCAGCACACTGCGAAGAGGATGACAATGAGCATCAGCATCTTGATGGTCTTCTTATTCTTTTTGCGAAGGACGAAGTACTGCTCAGTGGTGACGTCCCCAATGACATTGCGTAGCCAGAGTTTCTTTGCCACTGTCATGTAGGCAGCAGAGATGATCAGAAGGGGCAGGACATAGAGCAAAATGAAGGTTGTTAAATCAAGGTACTTCCAGAAGAGGTCAGCAGGCTCAGGGAAATCTGGCAGACACAGGCACCGGGTAACATCCTCACTGCAAATGGAGAGAGGGCACAGGATGAGAGCCACATATGGCCAGGCACGGTGGGATAAATACATCAGAAATGAGGAAGCATGTGGGAGAGGGCTCCTGCCATAAGGCCTGAAAGCAAACACTGTTTATCTGACAAAGGTCACAGCTGAGCAGAGCTCTGCTCTTCAAGGATCTGAGCCATGGAGCAGCCAGTGAGCAATGTGGTGATAATCTCTTATGGGCGTTCATGACCTTATGATAATTTTATGAATTTCATCAATTACAAATTTTCCAGCTGCACATAAGCAGGTTTTTATTTTCCATCCTTTGGCAAACAGGAACACAATCTCTGCATGTATTAAGGACCTTTCCCTCATTAAAGAACTTTCCAAATATTAAGGCTCTTGACAGCTGAGGCAGATTTTTCTACTTTCCTAGGACTAAAGAGTAGATTAAAGCCTGTTGGGTTTTAGTTGGCTGTTGGTTGGTTGGTTTGTTTGGCTTCCCATTTCTTACCATTTCTGCCCAAACAGGTCAGATTGGTATATGGCATTAAATACCAGTGTACAGAGGTAAAGCGTCCAGGCCAGATCCTCTAATTTCTTAGCCTATTTTGTGTGATTAGTGGGAGAGAATAAAGATAAAATATTTAAAAATAAGAAGGATAGCAGACATTGCAAAAGGAATCTGATGAAAATTGTAGTTTAGATCCATATTTGGCTGACCTTGACATATGATAAAGGCTTTCAGTGGAATATATCAAAGTATGACTGCTCAGAGTTTGGCCTCCAGGGAGATTGCGGAGGAAAGCAAAGCACATCCTTACCTGTATTCAAAGGTAAAGAGCTTTTGGTAGATAGCATGTGGTAAGGAAAAACAAGTTGCCATGATCCAGATTACAAAGATATAGATAACACCTTTTCCAGTAGACATGCGAGGTTTCAGAGGGTGCATTATAACCTGTGCAAAATAAACCAAAATCTAGGCTTATTACATTTCTGGAAAAAATTATACATTTTTTTCATACAATCATCCAGCCTTAAAACTATTATTTAATGTGGTAATTCAGCATGCAAAGCAGGACAGTCTTCACTCAGCTCCCAATGACTGTAAGCTGGACATAAAAACCTGAATTTTAACACCATGAAATATGGTTCAAGTCAGATCCTAGTCCTACCCTCAAATTTCAGTATTTGCATTTAGGTGGGAAAAACTGTACCAGGAGATGTTGACACATGTTTGTTACCAGGTTCAATTTCTTTAATATTAAAAAAAAAAAAAAAAAAAAAAAAAAAAAGAGAGAGGAGAAAAAAGTTTCAAACTTCTCTGTATGTCAAACTCTTCAAAGAACCAAAGGGTTTGTGATTAAACCAGACCTTCATGGAAATGCTTCTGAAAGTCAGTGCATTTTCTGGAAACAATCTTTATAGCAGAAAATGCCAAGTATCTGTGGTTTTGTGTGGTTGTTGTGTGACTCCAAGCTGATAATACCCAACTGTCCCCAGTTTTGAGCCCATTATCAATGGCAAGCCACAGCTTTGCTTGTGACAAACACCAGTGTGCTACAGTCAGATCTCCTGTAGTCAGGGTAACAGGAGGTGGGACATCCCAGAACATCAGGAGATAGAGCTGAAAAAGCTAACTAGGATGTCTCTTACAACCCTGGTGCTGGACAAGCCACCCCAAAAGAGAGCTGTCCACATAAATTCCTATCAGGATCTTGACCTTTCTCCTCATTTGAGAGCTACTGGATTATCTGCTGCATGAAAGATCCCTTTACCCAGCTGGAAGAGATAGCAAGGTGGTGGACACCTCCAACCTTGTTGTGGATTTGAAACTACTCTGACAGCAAGAACTGCTCCTCATTCATCTTATGACACTCTGGGAACTGAGGGGAAAAAGACAGGGTATCATCCTTTCTCAGTTTACTTATGTCCTCCCAAGCTTTCCATCTCTCTGATTCAGAGAGATCTCACCTGGTGCCTGTCCACAGCAATGGCTGTAAGGGTTAAGGCAGAGACGTGGAGGGAGCAGTATTGTGCAAATCTACTGACATGGCACATCACTTTCCCAAAGATCCAGGTACTGTTCACAAAACGAGCCTAAAACAAGAAGACCATTAGTTTTGTGCACCCCACAACTGCTTATAGGTACAGATCCAGTTCACAATTCGTTTTGCTGTGTAAAAGATGCTTTTAAGATAGCAGGGTTTTTTGTGTAATTGTATAATTTTCTGGCTTCTGAACCCTGAGGAGGTAGATTACTGTCACGCACTGCCCTAGCAATGTCCTCCAGAACAATACAGCAGTGCAGCAAACCAAAGATGTTTGTTCTGTTTTATTTACAGTTAATAAATTCTGAATGATTCTTCAGCATCACTATGGAGTCAATATATTTGCTTTTCCTTTTAAGCCCTCCTTTATGGGATAGAGTGACTTGTACATCTTTATCTTCAAGCAAACTACAGCTTGTTAAACAATGGTGAGCATTTATCTTTTTCAAGCATACTTATAGCATTACTTTGGAAATACTTTAGAAAAAAGAAGGAAAAAAAGATCAGATGCTACCAAGCATTAAGCAATCACTGCAAGGTTATTATTGTTCAAATACTATCAGGGCCACATTTAACAAATGTGTAATTTCTAATCTTCAACTGGATAACAGGAATCAGAAAAGAAAAATACATGTGGGCTTTTCCAAAGGCAACTCTAATGGCTGTAATTTGGAGGGAACAGATATCAGCAGAACATCCACACACTGCCTATAGCAGTGTAAAGCAGGAAAAGCCACCAGAGCACATTTACGGCGCTGTGGAGGCCCAGAGAAGTTGACTTTAGTCATGGGGTAGACTGTGGTGGTGCATCCCCCCACCTCCCGGGCTGCCCCATGTCTCTCAAGTGCTTAGGTGCTTCCTTTCCCTCAGGAATGGGTCGTCCCAGATATCTGTGCCCCCTCTTACCAGAGTGAAAGGTGTGTTGAGGAGCGTGATCATGATATCGGCTACAGCCAGGTTCACAATGAACAAGCTGGTGGCAGAGTGCACGCGCTTCGTCTTAATGACAACATGACAGACCAGGACGTTGCCGAAGAGGGAGAAGACAATGATGAAGGAGTACGCCGCGATGAGCAGGGCTTTCACCGTGGTGCTCTGCGACTCTGCTCCGTACCGGCTGCTGTCCACAAAGCTCTGCCAGTCAGCCAGGCTGTCATTATCCCAGGAAAAGAAACCTGACACGTTCGGGACTACAAAAGTCTTCTCCAGGCTCCCATTGAGAGGCAACTTGCCTGGGGTCACAAAGGCATTAACCAAGTCGGGGAGGGTGAGCCAGACAAAACAGAACAACATCTCTGGAACGGCGCTCTGCTCCAATTCGGGAAGAGCTCATTTGCGAGAGCAGAGCTCGCTCCGTGCGCCAGAAGAGCCGCTCTCCCCTTGCTCAGCCCCGGCGCGCTCGCAGGCTGCACCACGGCACACGAGCAGCAAGATGGGAGGGATGCTCCTGCTTCCCGCAACGCGCGCCTCTCCCGCTCAGCTCTCCGCTACTTTTGCTCCTTCAGCCAGCTTTATATCCCCAGGCGAGCCCTGAGGCGGGATCTTCTGCAGTCATTGGGCTGCATGACATAATTGGTGCTCTGACGTGCTGCTTCTCCACGCAACTGCGCTCCCCCGGGCGCTACTCCGAGGTAAGTACATCTGTGAGAAAGGCAAAATCACTCTCCTCAGATGTCAGAATTCTTTTTCTCCACCACAGCCCAGCTCATGCAAATTCTGTGCTGTTAATACACCGGCAGCGTGTGTACCAGCTCTGCTCTCTCCCAGGACAGGTCAAATCTGAGCTGTTTTACAGGTCTGGCTGGCAAGTTTCAGCCTATTTCTCAGCATGAGTAGAACAGAACAGAACAGAACAGAATGTAACAGATGAACTGTAAATAACAAGCTGCCTCATTGTACTTCCACTATTTTTCCAAAGACCTGTATTCTCTCAGAGAGACATGGAATCCTCAAGTTTTCCCTTGGCAGGTATTTCCTCTCAGCCAAAGGCATGAAAAGCTGATGTGAAACTACTTTCTAGGGTTTGTAGAAATAGAGGTAGTTACAAAGATGCGATTATACAGGAGAGAGCCAGTCCCAGCCCAGTGAGTCCAGTATCCAAAGCAAAAGGCAGCTGTATGTAGATCCCAAGCACTGATGAGATGGCAGCATGTATGTTCTCTCTGCCTTCCCCACAAAACACAGCTGGAAATAGAAAATCAGGACCAGGAGACCAAGACCCACAAATTTTACACAGAAAGGTGTGCCACTTCCCAAGTGCACGTGGACAGTGCTGGGGACAGATCTGCTTGGGCGGTGTCATCTATCCCCAGCCAGAGCTTGTTTTGTACATAAAAGGCTTTACTTAACCGACCACTGAGAAGCTTGTATTATAAGCTGGTCACTCACTGGTGAAAGTAACTCTTCCAAAGGATGTTTGTGACTGCCTCAGTGAACTGCTCAGGCTGCCTTCTCTTCACCACTCCTCAGGAGCTGGACACAGTAGGACAAGCAGAATGGACAGCCCACAGTGCTATCCTGCACACTGCTGCCAGAGTATTTTTCTTCTACAAAATTATCCAGTTTGAGCTCTAGGCAATTCACCTGTTTCAGAGAAAGCTTTCCAGTGAACCTGCTGGAGCTGCTACAGTGGCAGTCATGCCTGACAATTCAGAGAGAAGAAACATGTCCCACTCAGAAGCACTTTCAGGAAACCAGTCTCAAATAACAGCCCAAGAAAACTGTAGAAAGTAGGACAGAGCAACATTCTTATAGGTTTGGGTTGAGAACAGAGGGGTCAGTGGCATAGATTCCCTTTCTTGCTATGCTACTCCAGCAGCTCTCAAGTCCTCCCTCCTTTCCAGTCTTGCTGGCCAGCACATAAAGCCATTCTGTCTTCTGAGACTGACTCCATCTCTTGTTTCTTACCTATCTAATTCTGTTCTCCTTTACTAGAAACTATTCCAGCAAAAATGATAAGCTTTTTTAATTTATGCTATTTGATCTAATTAATTTCTAGCAGGGCACCCTTGGCTAGTTAGAGCTGCCTCTGCCTTTGAAGACCAGGTGCATCCAGGAGACAAGAATATCTTCTCACCTCTTAAGACAGGCTGCTGGTAGGATGGGAATCTTCTCCCACTCAGCTCAACTCCACTCTCCTCTGAGCTGGATTCCGTGTCTTGTGATCCAGAGAAGGTGGTCCAACCACATACTGGGCAGGCCCACCCAAAACATCCACAAAGGGTCATGGAAAAGCCTAGTGGAAGCTCTCTGTGTCAGGTTTCTCCCTGGTGCACCTTTCTCTGCTTCACAACACCTTTCTGATTTAGTTTGAATTTAAACATGCTCCAATAAGAGCTGTTAAAGCAGCTCACCTATGTGTAGTTGTTCCTAGAGAACAGGCTATAGTAGATTGGGCAGCTTGGTACCTGCTCCTGCCAACTTCACCCTTGCTCCACCATCCTCAGCATCCCCTGACAGCAAAAGAAGCAGCTGCACAGGAATGTCAGGATTTGGCATGCTGAATCTGGTTTTTCTAAAAGGTATCTGTGAGATGATGCAATTTCTTAAGTGGAGAGTAAAGTTTGAAATAAAGCTATATGGATGGATCATGAATTCGGGTAATAAAATAAGTCATCAAAAACACCTGTACTAGAGTATTCTTAAAATGATTATAATAAATTAGAAAACAGGCCTGGTGGGAATAAAGGATTTTAAGAAGAATATAAAAAAGTGAGCTAGACATGCCAAAAAGTTTGGAAGCATTCAAAAAGAGGAATAATGCTTTTTCTTCTTTTTGAATGCAGAGCAGAGTGTGCTTTTCTCCCTGGCCCCTGCTCCTGGAAACAATCTTTCACTACCATGGCTTTAATGAATTTTCGAGCTTTTCTGGGGCAGAAGGATTGAAGTTACATGGGTGAGAAGTGATTTTTCAAAAATTATCCAGTGTGATCTCTGAGAAATAATGTTGATTTTCTGAGCATCCTACCCACCTCGTCTAACCAATCACATTAATGTTTAGAACAAGCATCTTTTTACAGAACAGTCTTTCTCCACACACCAGTTACATGTTTTCCCCTGAAGTGAAGGCTATGTTTATCTTCCATACAAGCCAATTTTAACACAAAGCCACTGTGAATTTGATAGCTGGCTGAAAAAAAAATCTTGGAAAGAAAACCTTTGATATGATTCCTGTCATTCTTATACACTTGGCTAAAATATTTTCCTAGGATGTGAGTGGAACATCAAAATATGGAGTCCTCTTTGGTACTTCCTGAACTACAGAGCTGAATTCACTCCTGTATACTATAATGTTTAATAACAGTGCAATACTGGGTTTAAGTTCTCTTGGTAGAGTTGAAAGCATTAAGACATTTTACATCTTCAATACTGAAACTGTATTCTTGTGTCCAACTGTGACTCTGAATTCAGAGTTTTCAACTGTATCCACAGCAAACTGCAACTCCCACTGTGCTGAGACTGTCCATATTCATACCTGCATGCTACTATAAATTTACTTCTCTGCAAAATTCAAAGATGATGGAGTTTTCTACAAAAGACATAACTGTCATTTTTATTATCATCCCAAAAAGAAAACAGAGTTTGAGAGTTTTAGAAAGAACTTGCACTTTCAGGCAGTACTTTAGAATATCAGACCCTCTAGTCTAGTGCATCAAGCAATGTAACAGAAAAATTATACCAAATTTGGTGCCGCTGGAAACAAAAACCACCAAACCAAACCATTTAACAGAAATGAAAAGAGAAGGAAAGCCATTATTTGCAGAGAAATATCATATAGAGAAAGCCTTGCAAACTGCTTTCCATTTTCTTCACAAACTTCCATGGTCTCTCTTGCATAGTGAGCCAGAAATCACTTAGTTCTTCTTGATGTTGCAGGGCTCATGAATGGATCATCCTGCAATTTGCAAAGAGATACACATTACTAAAGCTGGCAGGCATTCCACGTCATAAACCAGCAAAGTCACCTTTAGATGAAACTAGAAAGCCTGGCCATATGATTCCATGTTTTCTGACAGACCTGGTTTTGTTGGTTTCCATATGAAAGAGGTCATCCACTGACTTAAAACTCCACGTGACATATGCACAGAGAATAGAAGTTTATGTCAATATGACCAGAACAGCTACTTTGGAACAAGTAACAATCTATTTTTCAGATGTTAATGAGCAGCACAACCTCAAAAAAATTGTCCATATACACATTGCACATCATAATTCACTGCTATTTGCATGAATCAAAAATATTGTTTCTTTTTGCATCTTCAAACAAACATTAGTTTTTTATTTCAGGTACAAGAAGAAATAGCACAGTGGGGGAGAAGGGCCAAGAATGCAGTATTTTCTCTGAAGTGGCCAACATCTGACATTGTTAAGGAATGGATTCTGACCATGCATGACAGCCTGTGAAAACAAACTGCACAATGCTTGACAGAATAGAGTGTATTCTATTCAGTGAAAAACTGTGTAAAAAGTTTTACTTGTTGGATTGTGGAAGAAACCATTTCCTAGCAGTTCAAAGATATACTGCAAGAACAGACATATTAGACATGAAGACAGTGTTTTCAATTTTTTTAAAAGTGTACTTAGATAATTTGCAACAACAAAATGCCCTGGAAAAGAGCCATTTCTAAATGCAAAAACAAAAAAATTATTTCTTTTTACAAAAATAAAATCTATAACTAAATTAAAGGATATAGCTAAGCACTAGAAGAGATTATAATTACTTTCTCTCCCAGGCAATTCCAGGTCCACATTTCAGTAATGACAGTTCACTGATTAAAAATTGAAGGGAAAAAGGATTGGTTATTTTCCTGAAGTCTCCTCTAGCCTTATTTTTGATAATTATGCAGGCAGTCTAATTAAAGTTGGTTGCAATAATCTAGCCCTGTTAGTGAAAAAAAAAATAAATTCAATTTTACTCTGAAATGTTTTACTCAAATAGCTGTAAAACAGTGAGCAAAAGAAACTTGCATGAAATAAAATTTAAAAATAGTACTATATACCATACCTCATCTGAATCAAAATCAACTCCTCTGGATGCTTGGCTTTGTGAACCTCTTTTACTAAGTGAAGATGTAGTTGCCAACCTTGAAAAATACAAAGGGAAAAAAAACTGGCATCAGCATGTTCTCAGTTACCAGACATTCCAATAACTTCCCATTTAACTTAGAGTTGGACCACCAATACACAGAGTAAAAATAAATAGGAATATAGGTAACGAGAGCAATACAAATTCTTAAAATAACATAGTAATACTAAAGCTCTGATCAAGTTTACCTCAATCAGTAGTCTAATTTTTTTTTGTTGTTATAGAAAGATAATCCACATTAACAAGTAAAAATTTACATAAATTCTCTAAGCAGTGTTATGACTTTCCTAAAAATATGGTAGTCAATCAGATCCTTGGATTCTGCTGACTGCCAGTCAGAAATAAGGCACTCATGGTTGCATTCATGAAGCAAACATACTGACCTTTGATTTACTCTAGAAGAAGAAGGAACAAAAGAGGCATCTTCTGGATCAGAATCAACATCTATAATATCCTGGAAAAAAATGTATGAAGTTTTTCCACAGGATTTATTCTTACAGAGAGAGTGCATAATGCTTCAGTACTACAGCACAGAACCTCTGGATTTTTTTCCAACTATACACCTATTTAGGTAGAGTAATATACACTTGAGAGGGCTCCAGGCTAGAACTGTACAAATTTGCAAATACAGCACAAGTTTATTCTTCACATCTTTGACCTTGCAGAGCCCACCAAAACACTTATGTATATAGACCTCCTATCTTAGACTATGGTCACAAATAAAACATGGCTTTTCTCAAACAAACACCATAAAAAAAAGGATGCAAAAGGCCTCCAAATTAACATGCAGAACCTTAATGCTGGAACTGACAGCTTGGGAACATCTGATTTAGGCTAATATTTTGACCATGTATTTATATTTCAAACCAACAGTAACAGACAGTACAACTTCACTCTTACAAGAAGCTGCTTACCTCAGAGTAAGACTGGAATGAATTTAAAGAGTGGTCTGATTTCGAAGACCTAAAGGCTGGAATATAACATACATAATATTTTTAAAATGCTCACACAATTAAATGCAAACATTATATAGTTCTTTTTATTTAAGACCTGCCTAGCACTGCAAAATACCCTGTAAAACAAAGAAAGAAATCAACCCAAAACATAAATTAAGTCTTTCAACCCAGGGATATAACCCTCTGTGCAGCTGCAAGTGCCTCCCAGTCTGGCTGAAAAACCATCAGTAATGTTGGTTAAGAGGAAGCGAAAAATATTACTGTAATTTAAATTCCTATATCTAACATTTTAGACATGAACACATCTGCTAAAAAGAATTTCTCCGCAATATTTTAGGTCATTTGCTGACTAATGTAAAATTAAGCTAATTTGTTGACTAATTTAGAACTTGGTCTACCTTGGAGTAGGTAGGGGGGGGGGATTTATGTGTACACTAGCGAGCAATATTTTTTTCTTTAATACTCAGATTACCTATGCTGTTTCCTCAGAGCCTGTCCTCCATAGCAAGGAAGAGCTACTCTCACATATGTAGGCTGCTTAAAGATAAGGTTTTTTCCATAGTTAAAACTGGCATTTCTAAAACTCACTACAATGTAAGGCTAAATGGATTTGCATTAAAGCTTATTAACTTGTAAAC